>BQNB010188579.1:0-11937 GCA_026074375.1 Tanacetum coccineum | reverse complement strand
GTAATCATATGTAAATGTTGTTCAAACTATTTTTCGAAAATATTTGAAAATTTTCAAATTTTTCTGTAGCTAAGCTCACGACGCTGTCAGGATTAATCCTGACGCCGTCTCCAGGCTCTGAGCAGAATTTTTATTTTCGTTTTCTTTGAAAAACTTCATGTACGCGATTATATAAGTTATTTCCTGTATGAAATTGCTGCATGAAACCTGGGATTAGTCAATACAATTATATGACTCGAAACTGATGCGAATTAATCTAAACAATTTATTTTAAATGTTTGAAATGGTTCTTAAAAACCGGATATATCCCCTACACTTATTTTGTTGCAAAATACATTTGATTGTAAATAAGACGAAGTTAAAAACAAAACAAAGCATGATTACAAAGTAATTCAAACATAAAAGAATAAATGAAAAGAATTAAATCACAAGACACACCTAATATGCGGGAAAAATAAACATTGGGTTACCTCCCAAAAAGCGTTTTTCTTTATTTATGAGTCTTGTAGCTAGACTTGAAGTTACACGCCCTTACGTGACTTATTCTTTTCTTTTCCATGCCTCTCTTTCTAATTTCATTAGGTGTCGAATTTCCTTACTTATGCTTTCGTCTTCTTTGTACTCGAGTCCTAAGATTAGGCTATCAGAGTAACATGTTTTCCCATGGTCATCGTTATTCTTAAGGTCAAAGGGCGGCATGGAATTGGTATCCACATCCTTAAAGTCTATATGGTTAAACGTTTCCATCTTATGAGGCATCTTAAATGTAATTTTCTCGTTTTCTTTTTTGAACACAATCGTTCACTCTTCCTGATCATAAACAAGGCCGGTCTCTCTTACGAATGGTTTTCTAAAGACTACTTCTCCAAGTTGGTGATCTATAATGCTAGTAGTATCCTCTAAAATCATGAAATTACATTCGTACATGAAGTTTCCAACAAAAACTTTTAAACCCCTAACTCTTCCTATAAAGTTTCTGTTCTTACTAGGGTTGGATGTTTTCTGTCTCGACTCTAACCCTTTACTCATGATCATTTTGTAATGCTGTTTGGACATAACATTAATTGGTGATTCTAAATCAATGTAAGATTGTGTTTTAAGGAAGTGACCAACCATGCAAGAGATCTTAATGTTATTTAAGTTTCCGGTTCTTATCTTTGCCTTAACCCAAGATGGTTTGAGGTATTTCAAGAGCCACTCATGGTATCCTAATTCTTCTAAGGTGGGGAAGGTATCAAAGTATTCTATGTTTTCTAAACTGACTAATGGGTTAACAATCTTACTATCCTCAAGCCATGACTTAATTTCTAACTTTTTCTTAGGATTGAGAAACTCACTATTAAGGGTGGAACTAGATGGATTCACATTCTTCATAATGAAGAATGGAATAGTCAATGAAAATTACGAACAAACGCACAAAGAAAAGATAGACTATGAAAAAGCTAATGTACTGGAAATAGTGTATAAAATGACACCTCATCGGTAATCATAAAATTCACTAGCATAACCATGATCCGGAGGTCGGGGAGGCCAAAATAAGACCTCAGCCATGAGAGAGAGTAGAGAGAGAAATAAAGAAAAGATGGTGTATTAGATTAGGAAGAAAGAATAATACACCTTATGGAAATGAACCTCACCCATCCTTAGAAGTAAGAGGGGGTATATATAGCCTCTACGCATCTAAACTATACTAACTTGTCAATACTATTCCTTGCGTATATGGCTATTGATAACTAATGAATTCCATATAAGTTGCTTACATTTTAAGACTAACAATCTTCTTCAATGTGGAGACATACAGAATTATTTACAATGTTCCTAACAAGTATAAATACAACAAAAGTAAAGTCTTCCAAAGCTGAAGATGTCTTTCTTGTCCTTTGTTTTTATACATGTACCCCAGCTTGGATCTTTTTTGCTTGACTTGTTGTAGAAACACTGTAATGACTATAAACTGGATTAACTTCTCCCAATTCATACAACATGTCTTGAAAAGCTTTTCTCATATCCTCCTTTTTGATGAAGTTTCTAAGTCAACTTTCCCCTGAACCAATAACCCTATCTTGAGCATATTTGAAACATTGATGAAACTTTTATGATCTTCTATCTTGGCCATTTAAGTGCTTAACATAAACTTTTAGAAAAAGAAGTAAACCACACAAAATATTGTTGCTTCTTGTCATTAGGTATTAGTGATTATCCGTTTAGGGGAACTTGCAAGAAATCAACATCAAATCTTCTTACGTTTGTAGAATACTTCACATAAACCAATCCAATGAAATAGAAACCATAGTACCTAACACAAATCTACAAAACCAATTTCTTCATTGACCCGTAAAACCACACCACATACACGATTCTGCCTATGTTGGTTACGATATCTCAGAAGCATCATTGTCGTATACGCTCATATACTCGAGATGATAATGTTTTAAGAAAAAATCTTAAAAAATTTTGAACATCGTTGAAGATTTTTGAAAATATTGTTAAGACTGTGAAGTACCATTGTCGTTCTATAGCCCAAATTTATCTCGTAAGAATTGACTGCTGATCATATCTCTACTCTTTTAATCCCTCTGACTAACTTTACCAAACTCTATTCTGTCGGGTTTTTGTAGTAACTATTGATGGAGTAAACCTGCTATACCAAACTTGAAATTAAAGTACAACCCCTCAAATTTGTAACTTAATCTTGCACTATAGTGATTGAAGAATACTATCCACATCTGCATCTGCGTGTGACACCGAGAACTACAACGTAACTCATTTATGTGATAGCTATACACTATAAGTACTACAATGTAGCTCCTTGCATCAGGTCTTACCAGATAGTTACTGTCTTAATGTGAATCTCTAAAGTTCAAGCAAGTCATCAATCGATAAAGGGGTTTGGAGAAAATAATTAGAAAGTAGAAGGAAGGATCGATGATGAAATAAGTGCACTCCTTCGTAAAACCCCACTTCAATCTCAAATAAGAGATAACAAATCAACCTCGTAGTCACTTTGTCATTCAAGTACCCAAATACTAGTCGATTGTCGTTTAAGTGAATCTTATGAAGGATCATTTTAAGTGTGATGTATTTGTGTTGTTGGTTTTGGTGTAAGGTTTGTGATGCGCGGTTGTTGTAAACTCACAAGAAGTTTTACAACTCCCTAGGCAGTGTACCTACCCGTTGTACTATAGTATAGGTAAGACTCGGAGGTTGTTATCGTTCTCTATAGGAATAGGTTGGGAATGCTTGAACTGAACGCAACTAAGGTCTAAGGGGATTGAAAGAAGATTATTTTTGTGTTTTTATATTTTTAAGAAAGCAATTAAAATATATGGTTTGGAGGGGTTTTGGTTTTAAGCTAATTAAATAACTAAAATAAATCTAAACTAATGTGTGGAAACTCACATAGGTAAATAAATGTGTTTACTTAATCATGCATGATCCTTAGTTTGCTTCTCCTAATTCTATTACCCGTCACCCTTGTGATGCGATGTGTAGATATTTCCTAATTCATAAACGAATTACAAGAACCCGTCGTCTATGCAATATTTTGTTAAGGCAACGCACAAGTAAGGTAGTACGAAGACTATCACAAGGCCCCTAAGAGTACATTACATGCATTAAAATACCTAAAAGGTGATCAAACATAGATGGGTAAGGTAGTATGAAGACTGTTACCGATGGTATCCTTTCTACACAGTTACGTTTCCCTATACGTCTTCGCAAACAATTACGAAGCTAATTCTCTAGAGCCTAACGCGCACACCCATCAACAAGAAGCAATATTAAAAGGATCTCTAAAATTCACATGCAATCATAAGCAAACATTATAAGATCTAGCCTAGCATGTTAAGGAGAAGCGAAGAACAATAATTAATCAGACAACGCATAGACATATTGAAAGATTAAAAGATAAAGAACTTCACTGATCAAAACATGGAGTTTAGGTGGTTATAAAGGGGTTTGAGAACCCTAAAAATGACCTAACTACTACTGATAATCGTACTCTAATAATGACTAACGAATCCCCCAAGTTCCACACTTTAAAACCCTAAAAACGATTATATATATAGAAAAATAACCGCGACGGTGTCACTTTGTAATCCTGATGCCATCGCTTCGCCGAATCTTCTAGGGTTTCACTATGTCGGTTAAGTCCTGACACTGTCTAAATTATTCTAACGCTGTCACTTTGATGTTCTGACGCCGTCACAAGTATTTGTGCGTCGTCTCCAGGGTCCGTGTGACCTTTTCTTCTTCGACTTTGGTGTAGAGTTGTAATCTTATCCGTTTCTTCCCCAAATGAGCCCAAGTCACGTCTATTTCCTCTAAATTTCATCCAAGTGCTAAAAATACAAAAAGAAACGATTAAGCACATATACTGAGCATATTTGCATGATTTAGGGGGTTAAATGACCCTGAAAAAGTGTATAAAATGACACCTCATCAAATACCCCTACACTTGGGATTTGCTTGTCCTCAAGCAAATGGGCTTTTCTACCTAGACAATAGCAGTATCGGGGGTATTTAACTTACTTTTCAAAGATAATTTATGACACAACCAATTAGACCTCGTAATTAAAAGCACAAAATTTATATACTAGCACCTCACAATAGATGTTTGGATTCTCTCTTTCTCTCGGGTGTATAATGAATTATAACAATATGGGAAACAGAAAAAGTAACACTCATTACCTTTCATAGCATATAAATTACCATAAGCTTGATAAATGATCAAACCTCCACCGCTGTGGTGGCGTAAGCACCTAGGAATTACTATCAAAGAGGTCTTTAAAGGGTTGTGATGTTTGGGTGTAAGTTAAATGGAAACGGATTTGGATGGGATATATTTGGGTGGATTTGGGGTGGTGGTGAGTTAATTAATATACGAGAATACATGCGAAGGCGTTGCTAAGCCAAGACTCGGCCACATTAGGACTAAGATATACAAAACTCTACATCAAACTTTTTCTTTTTCTTTTCTGACTCTTTCTTGACATAAACATAAACATAAATAAGATGGCAACCCGTACATATTTTTCTTCACTTATTTTTATTTATTTTTTGATTTTTTCTTTCTTTTTTATGTTTTTTTTCTTTTCACCTTTTTTCTATTTTTTCATACACTTTTGCCCTGCCATCTGCTGAAATATGATAATACATGACTTGGGGTTTATAAACACACCCCTACACTTGAGTTTTATAACTCAGAAACATAAATTAATCTAATGACCTGAACTGAAAGGATCAAAATAACATGGAGTGTATTAAGCACGATAGGGGTAATAATTTGACTTTTTCCCCATTTCTTCATAAAAATAAGAACGACCATGAATCCTAATCGTCCCAAAACTGTACACACTAATAAAAGACTTGACTTAGCAACAACGTACTCAAGCAAATAATTAACTGGGTTTTACAATAATGTACTAAAAACGAGTACATATAAGGAAGGCTAAGGCGATTTGGGTGTAACATTTTGGTAAGGGTGTAAACAATGCTCTTCATTAATAATCTGGTATCCACCTAAAAATTGCGAGAACCTCAAAAATGCTAGGCCCAGAGGGGTGTACTAGGGGTATCTTGCACTAAAAATGAGTGCGATGCAAGGGTGTGGGGATAGTTATATGATCGAGGTGACTATAATAACAAATACATGTTTAAAACAGGGTTTATCCTAGTGCCTCTTATCATTTAGAAAATCTTAATCACACGAATGTGATCTCACTAAGCAGTCTCGGGATGAATCACTAAAGCAAGTTCTAGAATTTAATACTGGTACACTCTCATATAATTTTAACCGATACCAGTGCTCCAAAAAAAGCGACAAAACCACATATGCACAATCAAGGCTATGAACGCGACATATATGATTGCTCATTCCTTAACTCGAGCAAGCTAAAGATAAAACTATCTTAAGCACTAAAGATGGGGTGGAATTTTTTGAGTGGTAGGGTTTTTGTGATAGTCATATAGTTCCTATCCATGAGACGCTAATAATACTTAGTTTTCATCAATTTGCCATAAAAAAAATTAAATTTGGGTCAAAATAACCGTCCACGCTACGTTTTAGAATATTACTCATCATTTTAAAGACAAAGCAAAGACAAATGAAGAAATAGTTTCTAAGGATTCATTTCCCTCTACACTTATTTTGAACATTGTCTCCAATGTTCTTAAAAGTACACATAAACGAATAAAGGGAAAAGTAAAGGCAAAGGAAACTAGTACTCCCCTGGTTTTGCTCAATAATGGAGAAGAAACAAATGATCCCGGCTAGATCGTCATCCAAGAATCTTCCACATGAAACTCCTAAGAACTCCCGGGCTTCTCCTTATCAAATATAACATGCAAATCAAAGACAAGAAACAACTATACCTAGCGTAAAATTCGGTGGGATACTAGTATACAACGTGATAGTTTAGGGTTTTAACACTACGAAAGCAATAAGGATAGTATGAATATGTTAATGTAAGCGTGGTTTTTTGCAAGTTTTAGGAAAATTACAAATTCCGGAATTTATACAAAACTAATTTTCAAGAATTAAAAAAAATACGAATTTTCTGTAGTTGGACTGGCGATGCCGTCAGGATAAATCTTGACGCCGTCTCCAGCGTCTGTAATTTTTTTTCTTTCTTGGAAAAATTTCTGCATGCAAATCCTATTAGTTATTTCCTAGAAAATTACTGCATAAACCACAGAAACAATTTAACACAATCATATGACTCTAAACCGACACATAAGACGCGAATTAATCTAAACTATTTTTTTAATATGCTTGAAATGGTTCTTAGAAACCAGATATTTTCCTTTACAATCTGATGTAAAATACCTTTGATTGCAATATTTAAGACGAAGTTAAAGACAAAACAAAACATGATCACATAATTCAAACATATGAAAACAAATGATAAAGAATTAAAACACACGACAATCAACAAACTAACAAGTAATGATGCATATAGATAACCGGAATAAGAGTCAAAGATCCAAATCCTAAACTATTATAAACCATAATTGTTTTAAATATGAGAGGATAATAAAAAGTACTAGAATCAAACATGTATAATCAATCAGAACCAACAAGAGCAGGGCTATATCGATAATCATAGCCAGGAGGTATGGGTCCAGTATAGCCATAAGGAGGGCAGTCTGCCTTGCGCCCGGGAAACGGATTAATCTGGAGGTGAGGGTCCAAGTTGTCGCGAGTGGACAGGTAATGGAAATGGCAGACGGCGTGATCAAACATCCAATTACTTTGCCCATCCTGCCAGGACATCCAGGTCTTTATCTTCCCCCAGCGTTCGTCCTGTTAGTCCATCCATTACCCTTGACGAACTTGCCAATCCCCCCTGCTCATGTTCAGGTACAAATCAGAAGACCCACCAACTCCCTCTTTAGCCGCCTCTTCAGCTTTATCATCCTCCCTAACCTGACGTGTTGCAGGCTAATAACATGCCCCTCCATCAAGCTCCATGACGATCCTTATAGTAATCAAGGATTTCTTCTTGAAAACATGTGCTCGATGTTCAACACTCAATGCATCAATCATCTCCCTTGTCAATAGTCCAAAATACTTGGCAAGCTTTGTTATAAACATACCACCACAAATCAAATCCTTCTCCCTAACTCCATTTAGATAGCAAGCCAACCAATAAGGGATGTTGCAAACGACCCCCTCATCATAAATGCAATAGAGATAGAAGAGATCTATCGCGGTGATCGTTTAGGTGGATTCCTTCCGACCCGAGATGGTTGTCACTATAAAATGATAGGCTAACCTCACCCATGGATCCCTAACCTTTTTCACACTTGTGCCACCCACAACAAGCTCCCCATCCCTGATAGTTGGCCAGAATGCCATCAACAAGTGCGAAACCTTTATAGTCATGGCTCTACGCAAACCACTCCTAGTGCTACCATCCCTAAACTAATTGATGCGTATTTTCTTTTAAATATTATTTACCAAGTTTTAAATTTATAAAACTCGTTTCACCTTTACAAATGCACTAACGGCAGAGAACCCGGTCATGAGTTATGTAGTTTTGGTAAATCCGAGGTTGTCCCAAGAGCTAATGGGCGGTTACAAATCTGAGTTTAAATTGATTGTCACGTTTTAAAGCTGTTTGAATAATTTAGATTACAAGAAAAGAGATGGGAATAATAATTTGGTTTTATCAATCAGTGGAATTGGTATAGTGGAAAACTACTAAGAAGATGAACCCATATAACTAATTAAATATCCTAAGTTTAATTATCTTGATCTCAAGTACAAGGTCTAATTCTCATTCTATTAGTGTTCTAATATTAACATATCCGAATTGGCATTCGAGGTCTGTCCTATACTTCTTAGGATCCCAATTTCTTAAAAGTCTCGATATTAAAGTATCTTGGTTATAGCTATTAAGTACCAACGATCCAAAAGACCTGACTATAACCTATAAAGATTATTAACCCTCTCTGAAAGAGTTCCTGCGTTTTTTTAAGTATTTGGGTAATTAAGGCGGTGATCTGATCGATCCCTACACTAGAATAGATTCCAACTTATCCTATTACCTTTGTAATCCTATGTTCAGCGGTTTGCCTAATAAAAGGACTAACCGGATCAAAACTACCTTTCAATATTGCCAAAACGCAGGGATCTATATCAAGCTATGAGGATATCTATCAAAATAATTATCAGCCAAAGAGATCAAAACTAAATAAACAAAGAATAATTAACAAATTAAATGGAAAGAACAAAAATTAAGCATAATAAATATTAAGCATCAAAAAATTAAGCCGAAATCTGATAGATTATAAAAAATAATTAATTGAAATCAAATTGTAATAGTTGATGAATCATATATAAATCATGCTGAAATAATGATCCCGATCTTCTAGTTGAATCTTGTGGCGAACCCCGAAGGGTTCGCCCTATACCCGAATCAAGCATGCAGGCTACATGCTCTTTGTTTTCTTCTCGTCGCTGGTGTCGGCAAACAGAAAGCACCGAATTTATGAATTGATACTGAATGAATTCATTCTTCTATTTATAATAAGTATAAACTTTGAGTCTTGTACGACTTTGGTGTAAAATGAAAATTATATAACTTCTGCACAATATTAGTCCTTGTGATGAGTCATCATTACGATGTAACGGTACCGACCTCGTTACGCCATAATCCTCCTGATGTGGCTTTCTAATATTTAGTAGAAAAATTGGTTACGGCGTAATTATATCGACCTATTACGCCGTAACCCTTAATCAGCATCAATATCTCTTCAGCAAAAATATTTACGGCATAACTCTTGCGGGACGGTTACGCCGTAATCCTTTTAAGCTTGCAATTCTATGATCATGTTCATCTATAAAAACATAGTACCTCTATTAATAATATAGTAGTTGTATTATTCTTCAATAGGCTCATAAGCTGCATCCTGGAGAAATATAGTAGCCATCAAATGATTTTAGTACTTTTGCTAAATAAATTAGTATTGGTACTATTTTTGGCCATTTCTCGCCTTTTTCTGTTCAAATGCCTTTAATTACCTGAATTCAAAATAAAAATGAATTAAGTACCGAATTATTATAAAAATGATATAAAGCAAGGCAATAAATGTGGGAATTTGATATAAAAAAGTATTAAATATTTGATGTTATCAAATATCCCTCCACTTGATTTCTACTTGCCACAAAGTAGAACATTTTAAGTAATTCTCAAAAAGATATCTCCCAAGTTATCCAGGAAGATATGAATTTAAAAATTACATATGCTAGAAAATTCCATACCGAGCACCTCACGAAAAGAAAAACAAATCACACTCATACTCTCACTAATCTATGTGTTTCGTTTTTGGTGATCACTCAACTGCTCAGTCATGACTAGTATTCTATCATAAGCTTGGCAAAGATACTAATCTCCACCACTAAAGTCTAGATGAAAACGTTCAAAAAGGCAAATGGGTTGACATAACACAAAGGCTTACGAGGTGAATCATCCTCTAAATGCAATCTTTACCAAAAGCGTTACACCAACAAGGGAGACAAAACTACACATACATATCCGTAACGACGAATGACACATGTATGATTGCTCACTTCCTCTTTCGAGCAAAACCAAAGGTTAGGATGGATAATGATATAAGGTATGGATCTTTTAACCTTTACCAAAAGCATTATACTAACAAGGGAGACAAACTATATATATACATCTATAATGATGGAATAGACATAAATAATTGAATTCAATTCCCCCATTCGAGTAAAACCAAAGGTTAGGGATTAGGCATGGGTGCATGATAACGCTCAAATTGAGTATGTTTCTGGGAGCGTTATTTATGCTTTTATATAAGATATTTGGCTAAATAGATAACTTTTATTACTAATATTATGCAAAGTGAAGTTTACATGTTTAAAGTTAGCCAAGATGGAAGAAGACGAGAAAATGAGAAGAAAATGTAAAGAAAATGACTTTCAAAGATTTCCCAACAAGAGAGGATTTGATAAAGAGATTTGGAAGCCTATTATAGCCCAAATACAAGTGTTTAATCCATTTACAAGTTATATGGGCCAACCCAACCAAAAGGGAAGAAAAGGGAGAATGAATGACAAAGAAAACACCACTTTACGTTTTGGAGCGAAGCCCCAGCCGCCCAGGCTAGCAGAAGCCAACGAGCCACCTGACTCATGCTCCAGCCGCCCGACTGGCGATGTTTTTTAGTTACAAAAGTGCCAATTATAGATGAATTAATGAACCATTAAGCTCCAAGTCTGATCATTCCCCCCATTACTACTGGAACTTCGTTTTCTTACTCCAAAAGCATGTATCTAGCCTATATAATCATACTAGGGGGTCTTAGCTACATACACACTTTTCTAACCCTTGACAAAGGTTAAGAAACCCTAATTACTCTCCCAAAAGGCTATAATAACACTGATGATGACATCAAATAACATCTATTTTATAGCATCATTTATCCCATGTTATTAACCCATCTTGTATAGTTATTGCAAAGAATTGTTAATTAATCATTTATATTTGAGAATTGCAGTAATTATGGAGTATTTGGTGAAAGTTAGCAAAAGGCGCGCATTCTGGAGCTTAAATGAAGATATTTTTAAAATTACTATTCTGAAGACCAATACGTCGTATCCATCAAAGAAGATACGACGTATCCGTGCCTGCACTCACCAAAAACCACAGAAGGATAAAGATCAATACGCTATATCCAGAGAGACTTAATACGCCGTATTCAAGATATAGTATTTAAATACTCTAGAAGATATCAAGCGTGGTCCCTACTCCAAGAAATCCCCATTATGCCGTATCCAACACTTGGATACGCCGTATCTAACCGACTTCCAGACCTTATAAATAGAAAACTCAAAAATAAGTTTTTAGTGTGCTAAATTATATTCTCGATACCTAAACCATAAAAGTCAATTTTCAGAGGAGAAAAAGCGCAGAAGAGGTCGAGCAACGTTATCAATTCCATAAGAGACAACATGTAATTCCATATACTTTAGTAATCATTCAGTTTTTGGTATCATTCGTGAACTCGGTTAGTTTACCTTGGCTAAATTATTGCTCTTGTATTTATTATGACGTTTGGAGGCTAATACCTTCGAGTATTAGCCATTGTTATGAAGATTTGAAATTTTGGTATTTGTTTATCTCTATTTTTTAATTTATCGTAGTATGCTTATTTATGTTTATCAATTTATACTTGTTTACGCGCTTTTGTATGCGACCTATCATTCAAATGGATCTAGTGAAGCGGACTAAGTAGATCTAGAGTCCAGAATTTCTCGCCATATAGTGATTTATACATCTAGAATTATAGTTACACAAATATTGTCCTTCTAAGTCTGTGTCTAGGATACGCTTTGGGCTTAACTAGTTAATTGGATATTGCCAATGGTTTATTGATCGTGTTGACTAGCAGGTGACCTAGATAATT
>BQNB010188578.1:0-11937 GCA_026074375.1 Tanacetum coccineum | reverse complement strand
TAATATACACTTTGGCCTTTTAAAAACTGTGTTTAACTTCTAAATGTGAATTTATTCAGTTGTGACAAAACACAATTATGGATATTTAGTGTTCTTAAAAAACTCTACAATTTTTTTTAAGAAACATAAAGGACAAATATCTATACAGAGTTGAGATCCCTCTAGACCCCTTATTCTCTATAGACCTATTGAACTCATCCCATCCATTCATTTCATTTTGATCAAAAGGCTGTGATTAAATCACAGATTTACACACCAAAAGGCAAAATCAACTATTATATAAATCTAAAATTCTCACCCACCTTTATTTTTTCCCAAAAAAAAGTTGTAGATCTAAAAAAAACACACATAGTAACACCATAAATCATATCGATTTCACCATAAACCATCATCAAACCAGCACGAAAACACTCCGATTGAAACATCAAAACATCATCGCAGATTGTTAATCGATCAAAAACGTTGATTTTGATCAAAGTTTGATCCATTTTTGATCGATTGCATCATAAATGGAAATAGGTTCGTTAAAAATGGATTTAATCAGTTAAATGAAACAAATCCAGTTGATGTTCGAGTTTTGGATGCTGAAATTCAAGTGGTGGATTCTGAAATCCAGGTTATGGATGAAGCTGTTGATGATCCAAATGCAGAATAGAATCTAGTTGTTGTTCAAGGTAAATCACATGTGATTCTGGATTTTTTTATTTTGTTATCATAAAATTTGAATCGCATGAGATTCTCTTTTTTTATCTATTTGTTTATGATATGTGATTTTATATAAGAAAAAGGAAACGACATTTGCTCTATTTTGTTATTATCAGAGGTTACCTTGCTCAATCTTGGAGCCTAAATTGATAGGATCATTAGGTGTCTAAGAGTAACACATGTTTTGCTGGAACATAAAGTGGATGTATAAATGTAAAAGATTGGTAATTAGTTGTAGGACCACCCTCCAATCAATTCACAAAGGTTTAATCATGTCTTCAACAGCCATTTAGGAATTGCATGATATATTACAAAATGTAACTCATCTAGGACTACTAGTGCCAGTAGTAAATGCTTATAGAATGAACAAAAGTTTATGCTTGAGCTACCTCTTTTGAAAACCTCTAAACAAGTAATTCCAAATCTATTTATGGTAGAGCTACAGCCCTGTTTATTTCTAATTTGTGCTTATTTCAGTAATGATATCTTAGGGACCACTTTGCTCTAGTGTTGTGGTTGGGAATTTTTCTCTTTTAATATAGTCAATCTATGACAAGGGTACAAAAGGGAAGAATTGAAGAAAGAATCAATCAAATATTCATTGATCAAAGATTCACTCCATAATCTGATAGATCATTCATTGCAGTGGCATATTGCTATTCATTCTTTGGCAGTTAAAGATATATAGGGACAAAAGTAAAGAAAGACTTTTTAATTCCTTGATTTGAATTGAAAATGAAAAAGAAGTGTCTTAAGTTTGGTATCTTTGAGTCGGGATAGGAACACTTTGGATAATACACAAGCTCAAAATTCACCGTAACCCCTAATGAAGTGCGTTTCAGCTCTTTGAAGGGTTGAAAATGTGTGTTGCCAAAATGAATTCAACTGTTGCTAAAAAGCTTGCCCAAACACCCGCAAATAACAAGCATAAGTCAATGCAAGGTTGCTACATAACTGTGACAATAGCTTAGTACTATATGAATCTAGAATCTATTAACTAACATTCGTTAATTGTATTTCAGGTGACTGAGTGCAGGAAGCAAGAGCGATAATTAGTTGCAACCGTAGGCGAGTTTGGTGTTATTTGGTTGATTCTTCCAGCAGATGAAGAACAGTGCACATGAATGCTTCCGAAACCAACAGGGCCTCAAGAGCTGTTACATCGTTGATGAGGGATCGCTATAAATTGTCTAATTGTCATGTGTATGTTTGGGAAAATGGTGTCTCGCTGGAGGTGCAGGGAGGCGACGCCGCCTGAAACCACATTCAGATTAGGAAACATACTTATTGCAGACTAGATGCCATTCTTCTTTCTTCTTCAGTCTATAAATAAGTATATGTTTAGACGTAATATGCAGAAACTATTAGTATTCGGTTTATGCATTCGATGGGCTCATTACAACGTATAATACTATCATGAGTTCTATTTATGAAAGAGTTACTTTGTCAGCGCAATCTCTATCAGTGCAGTGTCTAATTTTATGTCATTTTTGTTAGCTATGAATATGTATGCCTTCGTTGTTTCGTGAATGTTGAATACTTGGCTTTCTTTTTAGCAAGACAACTATCTTTATATATATGTAATGTTGCTATGGTTTCCCTACAAAGTGAACTTTAATCTTTACCTATCAAGTCGTTAATTTTTGCAGGTCAACTTTAACTATTTTTTAACTGAATAAAAATGCAAGTTATAAAGTTACATTCTCAAAATCACATGTGATTTTACAATAATTACATGTGATTGTGAAACTTGTAAAACTTCATACAAAATCATATATGATTCACAACAAAATCACATGTGATTTGAGAACAAATCACATGTGATTTGAGAACAAATCACATGTGATTTTTCCCAAGCTACAACCATTAGTAACAATTAGCAAAAAAAGAAAGAAAAAATGTTAAAGCATTCAACAAAATAGCAAGTAAAATTCATTTCATACTTCCAATGAGATAAAACTATCAATTTTACAAAAAAGACTACCATCAATACTTATTCAGCACATCAGTACTACGACTATCAGTGATTGCTAAAAGACTATTATCAACTTCTAAACTTGTCCACAAAACAAACAAGGAGAAAGAAAGGGGGGTTAAGGGGAGAGGGAGAAAGGGAGGATTAAGAAAAAAGAAGAAGAGGGAGAATGAGGGGTAGGAAGAGAGGGGGAGGTTAGAATAGGAAAGTAAGGGTGAGGGAGAGAGGTAGTATAGTATTTAGAAAAATAGAAAGAAGAGGGGAGGAGGAGATAAAGAGGGAAGAGGGAGGGAGAAGGAAAGAGAAAGAAGAGAGGAAAGAGAAGAAAGAGGGAAAAGAATAGGGAGAAGGAGAAAGGGAAAGAGAAAGAGGAGGAAAGAGAGGGGAGTTAAGGAGGAGAGTGAAATTAGTAGAGAGAGAGAGGAGATTTAGAGGGTTAGAAAAAGGAGAAGAAATAGAGAAGGGCAAGAGAGTAAGAGGAGAAGAATTAAGGTAAAGGGTAAAGGAAGAAGAAGAAGAAGTAAAGAGAAGAAGAGAAGAAAGGGAGAAAGAAGGAGAGAGGGTAAAAGAAAAAAGGGAGGAGAGGAAAAGAAAGATAAGAGAGAGGGAAAGAGGAGAGAGAAAGTAAGTGTAAAAGGAAGGTAGAAAAGAGGGGAGAAGAAGTAAGTTAGTAGAAGAGGAAAAAGGGGAGATAAGAGAAATAAAAATAGAGGAGGAAGTAGTTTAAGAAAGGAGAGGGAGAGAAAAGAGAAGAGAGGAGGGGATAGGGAAAAAAGAGTAGAAAAAAAAAAGAGAGAGAAAAGAAGGGAAGAGAGGAAAGAGAGGTAAGAGAGAGGGGAGGTAGGGGGTTAAAGTAGTATAGAGAGAAGTAAGGAAGAAGGGGGGAAGGGTAATAGGGAGAGAGAAAGGAGGAGGGAGGAAGGGAGAGTAAGAAGGAAGAGAGGTAGGTTAAAAAAAGAGGAAGGGAAGGGGAAGGGGAATAGGGGGGGGAGAGGAAATAGGAGGAGTAGGGGAGAAAGAAGAAGAGAGAGGAGGAGAGATAGAGGAATAAGAAAGGAGAGAGAAGAAGGGAAGAGGAAAGAGAGGGAAAGGAGGATAAATAGAAGGGAGAAAAGGAGAGAAGAGAGGGAAGAGAAAGGAGTAAAGGGAAGAAGAATAGAAGAAGGAGAAGAAGAAAGTATTAAAAAGCAGAAGGGGGTGAAGAAAGAAAAATAGAGACAGATAGAAGGGAAAAAAAAAAGGAGAGAAGATGGGTAGGAAGAGAGGAAGGGTAGAGAAGGAGAAATAGGAGAGGAGTAAGGAGAAAGGGAGTAAAAGGGAATAGGAGATAGAGTAAGAAGGAGGTAGAAGAGAAGAGCAGATAGGAGAGGAAGGGTTAGGGAAAAAAGAGAAAGGGGAGGGAGAGAAGGGAAAAGGGGGTTAAAGAGAGGAGAAGAAAGAGAAGGAGGAGGAAAAAGTGAAAAAGAGAGAGAGAGAAAAAGGAGAAAGAGATGGAAAAATGAGGGGGAGAAAAGGGAGAAAAAGGGGTGAGAAGAAGGAGTATTTAGAGAAAGGGAAAAGAGAGAGGAGAAGAAATAAGAGAAAAAGGAAGAGAGGAAGGGGGGAGGAAGGGAAGGGAAGGTTAAGTAGAAGAGGATAGGAATAAAAGAAAAGAAGGAGAAAAGAAGAGTAAAAAGAAAGGGAAAATTTAAGATAAGGAGGTAGAGGGAAAATAAGGGGGAGAAGGGGGGTAAAGAAGAGGAGGAAGGAAAAAGAGAAAAGAGAGGTATTAGATTAGGAAAGGGAGGAAGGAGTAAAATAAAGAGAGGGAGAGAGGGAAAGAGGAAAGGAAAGGGGAGGAAATGGAGATAGGGGAGGGAGGTAAAAGAGATGAGGAAGGGAAGGTAAGTGGTTATAGAGGGGATAATTAGGATGGTGAGAGTGGGAGAGGGAGAGAAATTAAGAGAAGAAGAAAGAAAGAAGAGGAAGAAGGAAAGGAAATAAGAATAGGAAGGAAAAGGATAGAGAGGAGGGAAGAAAAAGGAAAGGAGGGAGGAGAGAAAAGGGAAAAAAAAAAAGGGGGAGGGTAGAGAAGGTAGGTAGAAGAGGAGAAGGAGAGAAGTGAATATTAGAGAGGGATTGGGGAGGAGATGTTAGATAATGTTAGAGGAAGAGAAGAGGGAGAAGATGGGGGGAGGGAGAGGTAGATAGGAGAGGTAGGTAGAGGGTTAAGGGGGAAAGAGGGAAGGAGAGGGTGGAGATAGTTAAGAATTGTAGAATGAAGGTAGAGAGTTTGTAATTATTATGAATATAGAGAGATATATAGGAATGGTAGGATTTAGAAGGAAAGGGTAGGAGGAAGGAAAAGAAAAAAAAGGGTAAGATGGGGAAAAAAGGGTGGAGAGTTGGAGAATTATAAAGGAAGAAGAGGAATGAGAGAAGGATGGGAGAGAAAAATAGTAGAGGGAAGGAGGGAAAAGAAGAGATGGAAGAGGAAGTTTAGGAGGGAGAAAAAGGAAGGGAGGGAAAGGTAGGAAGAGGAGGGGGGAAGGGAAGATAGAGGATTTAAGGGGGAGAGGAGGGGGAGTTAGGGAGGAGGAGATGGGAGGGGTTTAGAGAGAGGGAGGAGGGAGGGGAAAGAAGAAGGATAGGGAGGAGAGAGGAAGAAGAGAAAGAGGGGATTAGAGGAGAGAGGAAAGAAAAAGGGAGAAGTAGGAGAAAGGAAGAGAGATAGAAAAAGAAGAGAGAAGAAGTAGGAGGAAAGAGGGAGGAAAGGGAGAGAGGAGGAAAGCAGAATAGTTAGGAGAGGAGAGAAGAAAGAGTGGTAAAAGAGAGGAGAAAAAAAGAGGGAAGAGTTAGAGTTAAGAGAGAAAAGAAGAGAGGGAAAAGAGGAGAGTTTAAAAGAAGAAGGGGAGGGGGAGGGGAGAAAAAGAGAGGTGAGGGGGAGAAGGATAAGAGAGATGAGAGAAGAAGAAGAGGAAAAAGAGGGAGAGAAGGAGGAAGAAGGTAAAGGAAAAAGGTAGATAATAAAAGGGAGAAAGAGGATGAGGTAGGGAGCGAGAAAGAAAAAAAGCGAAAAAAAGAGAAGGAGGGGAAAAAATAAGGAGAAAGTAGAGGGGAAAGGGAGGAAAGAAAAATGGGGGAGGGTAGGAGAAAGGGGGGGAGAGTAGGGGAAAGATAAGGAAGTAGAGTGTGGGTTGGTAGGATTATAGTTGGTTAAGAAGGGGAGAGAAGTTGGGATAGAAAAGAGAGAGAAAGGAGAGATGTAAGGAGAGAAAGTGGAGTTAAAGGAGGGATGAGAAGAAGTTAGAAGGGGAGAGGAGCATTTAGAAGAAGAAGGAGAATAATGATTAAGGAATGGGAGAAAGGAAAAAAAGTAAGTAAGAAAAGGAAAAAAGTTAAAAAAAAAGGGAGACGAGAAGGAGAGAAGGGAGGAAAGAGAAAGAAGGGAGAGAGAGAAGGGGGGAGAGAAAAAGAGGGGAGAAGAGAAAGGTAGAGGAAGAGTAGAGAGGAGAAGGAAGAAAAAGTAATAGGGAGAGGGAAGAGGAGGAGAAGAAAAAAGAAGGGGGAAGTAGGTAGGGGGGAAAGAGAGAGAAAGAGAAGGATAAAAAAAAAAAAAGAGTAGGAAAAGAGAGAGAAAGAGAGGAGGAAGGGGAAGGGGAAGAAAGAGAAAGGGGGGAGAAGAGGGAAAGAAGGGAGAAGGGAGGAAAGGAGAAGTGGGAAGGAGTTATAGGGGGAGGGAAGAGTTAAAAAGTAAAAGAAGGGAGGGAAGGAAAAAAGAAAAGGGGGAAGGGAAAGAGAGAAGGTAGAAGAGAGAAAGGGGAAGAGGAAGGATAGGGGAGGAAAAGGAGTAGGAGGGGAGAAATAAAAAAGAGGAAAGAGAGAAGGGAGGAGAGTAGGGGAAAAGGAGAAGAGGGGGGAGGGAAGGGAAGAAAGAAGAGAGAGTGAGGAGGGAGATAGGAAAAAAAAGAAGGTAAGGAAGAAGAAGAAAGAGAAGGGAAGGAGGAAGGGAAGGAAGAGAAGAAAAGTAGAAAAGGGAAGGTAAAAGGTAGAGAGAAGAAGTAGGAGAGAAAGTAGGGGGGGGGATAGAAGAAGGAAAGGATAGAAAAGTTAAGAGAGGAAAGAGAGAAAATAGGGAGAAGAGGAAATAGAGGAAAGGATAAAGGGAAGAGAGAGAAAGAAAGGAGAGGGGAGAGAAGGATAAGGAGAGGAAGGAGGAGGGAGTAGAGAGAGAGTTAAAGAGAAGAAGAGAGGGAGGAAGGGAAAGAATAAGTAAAAAAAAAAAGGGGAAAAGGAAGAGAAAGGGAGGGGGGATGAAAGGGATAGTAGGAAGGGGAGAAAAGGAGAGGAGAGAAAGAGAGTAAGGAAAAGGAGAGGAGAAGAAGAATTTAAGGAGAGAGAGAAAAAGTAGAGGGAAGATAGAGAAAGAGAAAGAAGAGGGAGGGCTAAAGAGAGGGAAGGAGATAGAAGAGAGAGAAGGGGAGGGAAGGGGAGAGGAAAGAGAGAAAAGGAAAAGAAAAGGTAAGGAGGGGAGTAAGAGAAGTAAAGAAGAGAGAGGTAAAAGGGGAATTAAGAAAGAGGAAGAAGAGGAGAAAGAAAAGAAAGAGGAAGTAAAAGGAAAGGAAGGAAGGAAAAAGGAAAAAGAGTGAGAGGTTTAGGAAAAGGGAAGGGGGGGGTGTAGAGAGGAAAAAAAAAAAAAAAAAAAGGAGAAGAAGGAAGGAAGAAGAGGAATAAAGAGAGAGTTAGAGAAAGAGGGGATAATAGAGAGGGAGAAAAGGAGAAGGGGAGGAGAAAAAGAGAGGAAAAGGAGGAAAGTAAGCGAAGAGGTAAGAAGAGGAGGGAGGGAGAGAGAGAAGGGTAGGAGAGTTTAGAGAAAAGAGAAGGAAAGTTTTAGAAAAAGGAGGGAAGAAGAAAAAAGAAGGAGAAAAGGATTAGGGGTAGGGAAGGGATTTAAGGAAAAAAAGAAAAAGAAGAGGAGGGGAATAGAGAGTAAAGAGGGAAGGTAAAGGGAAGAGAAAAGAGATTAGAAATAGAAGGTAGAGGGAAGAGGGGGGAGGAAGAGAGCCTAGAAGGGAAGAGAGGGGAGAGGGGGAAAGGGAAGGGAATAGGAGGGGGAGGGGAGAAAGAGGATAAGGGGAAGAGGAGAGGGAAGAGGGAGAAGTAAGAAAGAGTTAAGGAGGTTAAAAGAAGAAAAAGATAGAAGGAATAGAGAGGGGAGAAAAGAGAAGGAAAAAAAGAGGAGGAGAGAAGAGAGGAGAAAAAGGGGGGGGGAGGGAGAGTTAGTAAAGGAGGAAAAAGGAGATAGAGGGAGGGGAAAAAAAAGTAGAGGGGGAGTAATGGGGAAAAGAGAGAGGGAGGATTAAATGAGAGAGAGGTAGAAGGAGAAAAAAAGGAGGAGAGGTTAAGGAGGGGAAGTAGAAGGAAGAGAAGGAAGAGAAGAAAAAAGAGTAAGGGAGGGAGAAGAGGTGAAATGGGAGAAGAGGGAAGGAGGTGAATAAGGGATAAGGAATAGAGGTAAGGAAAAGAGAAGGGGAGGAGTTAAATTAAAGGGAAAGAGGAGGAGAGAAGAGGAAGGAAGAGGAAAGAGTAGAAGGAGGAAAGAAGGAAGGAATAGGGGTAGGAAAAAAATAAGTAAAGAATATGAAGGGAGAGGAGGAAAAGGGGAAGGAATATAAAGAGAGAAAGGTAAAAAGAAAGGGGAGAAGGAGAAGAAGTAGAGGAAGGAGAAGGGAGAAGGGAGAAGGCAGGAAGATAGGGGAGAGAGTAAAGAAAAGGTGAGATGGAAGGAAGAAGAGAGGGGGGAGGGAGTAGAGAAGGTAGAAGAGAAGGAAAGAAAGAGAAAGGGGAGAGGAATAGGAAAAAGAGTTTAGGGGAGGGGAGTAGAAGAAAGAAGAAAGAAGGGAGAGAAGAGAAGGGAAGAATTAGGGAAGTGGAGAGTAAGAGAGAGAAGAGAGGGAGGGTAAAGGGAGAAGTAGAGATAGAGGAGGGAGAAAGAAAGGGATAGAGAGGAGAAAAGAAAGGGAAGGGGGAAGGAAGGAGTAGGGGAGGATAAAGATAGGAGGAGAAAAAGAGGAGAAGAGAAGGGAGGTAGAGTGAGAAGACAGGAAGGAAGAGGAAAGAAGAAATGAAGAAAGGAAGAAGAATGGAGAGAGAGGAAAAAGGAGGGAGAAGTAAGAGGGGGGAGGGGAAGGAAGAAGGAAAAAGGAGAGAAAGTTAAAAAGGGAAGGAGGAGAGGAGAGGGGAGGAAGGGGAAAAGAGAGAGGGAAGTTAGAAAAGGGAAAAGGTGGTAGAGATAGGGGGAGGGGGGAGAGGAAAAGAAGAGTAGATAGAAGAAAAGAGGGAAAAGGAAAGTAGGGGGGTAAATAGAGAAGAATTAAAAGGGGGGAGGGTAGTGAAAAGAAGATCAAGTAGGGAAAAGATAAGAAGAGTAAGGAAGAAGGAGAAAGAGGAGAAGTTAGAGGGGAGGGAGAGGGGATGGGGAAAAAGTAAAAAAAAAAAGAAAGAGAAAGAAATAGTAAGGGTAGGAGAAGAGTTAGGGGGGAGGGGGAGGGAATAAAGAAGAGAAGGAGAGAATGGAAAAAGAGGAAAAGAAGAAGAGAGAGGGGAGGGGGAAGGGGGTTAGGAGAAGTTAAAAGGAGGGGTAAGGGAGGGAGAGAGAGAAGGAGAAGTTAGAGAAAGTAAAGGGAGAGAAAGGGGTTTAACGACAGGGGAAAGGGAGGGGGAGAAAAGGGAAGAGGGAGAAGGAGAGAGGAGAGGAGGGAAGAGAGGGAGTAGGGAGAGTAAAGGAAGGAGAGGAAGGGAAAGGGAAGAGGAAAGAAGAAGGAAGGAAGGGAGAGGAGGAAATAGTAAAATAGGGAAGGGAAAGGTTAAAAGGAGAAAGGGGGAAGAAGAGGGGAGGGGAGAGAAGGGTTAAGAAGAATAGAAAGGCAAAAAGGGGAGTTGAGAGGTAGAGAGAAAAAAAAGGGAGGGGGAAGGGTAGGGAAGAAGGAGAGAGGAAGAGAGAAGTAGGGGAGTAAGAAGAGGTAGTTAGGAAGGAGGTAAGGAAGGGGGGAGAGGAGAGGATGGGGAGAAGATTAGGAGGAAAAGGAAAAAAAGGATAGGGAGAAAGGGTAATATAGAGGGGATACTAGGAGGAGAGAGGAAGGGAGAGTAGGGAAAAAAGAGGAGGGGAAAAAAAGAGAAAAAAAGGGAAGATAAGGAGGATTAAGAGTAGGGAAGGAGGAGAAAGAGGAAGATATTAGAGGATGAAGAGAGTGAGGTAAGGAAAGAAGAGGAAAAGGATGGGGGAAGATTAGGAATTAGGGGGAAAGGAAGGGGAGAGAAAAGTAGGTGGGAAGGAAATAAAAAGGAGAGAGAAAAAGAGAAGAAGAAGGAAGGAGGGAAAATGAAGAAGGAGAGTTAGGAAAGGGAGAAAGTATGAGCAAAAAAAAGAAAGAAAAAATGTTAAAGCATTCAACAAAATAGCAAGTAAAATCCATTGCATACTTCCAATGAGATAAAACTATAAATTTTACAAAAAAGACTACCATCAATACTTATTCAACACATCAGTACTACGACCATCAGTGATTACTAAAAGACTATTATCAACATCTAAACTTGTCCACAAAACAAACAAAAAACATAAATAAACTATGACCATCAGTTAAGTTACTACCATCAGTTTCTCCAAAAGACTATCATTCACAATCACTTACGACCCATCATCTTTATCCACATCACTTGCTCTTCAATGCATTAACCTCTTTTGATTTTGTTAACAAAGATTCTTGCATTTTAGGCTTCAAATTATAGTCTTATTAGCAACTTCACTTTACAGCTTTTAAATTCATTTTAAGCTTCATGCCAACCATTTTTCTTTTTTTTACAGATTCATACTGCATAAACAGTTGATGAATCACAAGTTAAATGTTAATAAAAGCAAAATGTTAATAAACGCAAAAGAATAACAATATTCTAATACTTTATCTACAACAAAACTACTGATTATCAACTAAATAAACAAAAAACTTAACAACATCAGCCAAAATCACATGTGATTCGTCATTAAAACTACTTTATATACTTAATCTAATTTATCAACAATTCAACATCAAAACTACTTTTTCTATTTAGTCGCACTTTTAACTTAACAAAACTACTGATTATCAACATCAAAACTACTTAAAAAATATATCAACATAAGTACTATTACTTAAATCAACAAATGCTCTCACATGCCATTTTTCCATCAAAACTACTTCAGTTAACAATCATTATATACTATATACACGATATTTACACAACATGAATAAAATGAAAATCACATGTGATTCTTCATCAAAAATAAAATAAACTAAAACAACAAAAAAAACTCACAAAAAACACAAGTACATTGATTATTTACTACTTTCAGTTGATTATCTAATCATATCTAAAAACTACAATCTAAAATCTAAAAGTGAACATCAAAATATACAAAACAACAAGTATATTCAACATATACTACTTCTACACACAATCAAATGAAAAATAACAGTAATATAAAAGAAAAAAAATCAAAAAATTACCAGCAACAACATCCACGGTTTGAACACATGATGAATCGACATTCGATTTATCTTTACTCGCTGCTATTTCATCCCGTATATTCATTTTTCATAAGATTTGTGAGCGATTGAAGTTAGGGTTTGATTGATTGAAGTTAAGTGTGAGTTATGAGTTTGTGTGAATTAGTGAGAGAAAGTAGGTGTGAATTATGAGTTTGTAAGTTTTGAGTGTATGAATTACTGGGAAGAGCAGTTGGAGTGTGAAATCGTGGATGAAAATTGACCACGTAGCCCCTAACATTAATTGAGAAAATAAATGTTTTTTTAAATTAAATAATTTGTAATTATCTAAGCCGTCGGATGAGATGTAAATGAAGGGTAGAGATGGGTTCATCGAGTCTTTGATAAAAATGAGGTCTATGTTGAACTTTTCCCTATCTATACATTCTATTAAAATGGAGTTTTGGCTTATGTCACTTTCAATACGTGTCATTGAGTTAGTAACGATTTAGAACTTGGCTGATGTAACAAATATGCAACTATTTTATGAATATATTGAACAAGCAGGATTACCCGTGCGTTGCCGCGGGAAGTTAATTTTTCGCGCGTTGTTGCGGGCCATTGTTATTATTATTTTATTATTTTATTTTGTGCGGGTTTATTTTTTCGGTCTCATGTTTAATAGTTTCTTTTTTTCTTTATATGGCCTTAGAGCATCAGGTATCATAACTTGGCAACATCAAGTTTTTG
>BQNB010188576.1:0-11938 GCA_026074375.1 Tanacetum coccineum | reverse complement strand
TCCCATACTTTACATACTTTACAAGATAAGTGGTGATATCGGTTACTTTTTACAAAACTATACGTCGTTGATTTTTTTTGTACGTATCAACGAATAATTGATCCTTCCAAGTAATTTCATCGGAATAAGTTCAATGAACCGACTATCTTCCTTCCTTCTCCTTTTTTTCATAACAATACTAATCTCAGTGTAATTTCACCGTCTTCATCATCATCATTTTTTTGGATAATTTTTCCTTTTGAACACTTCATCTCCAGACATAAAACATAATTGTGAAAGTATCAAAATACACGAGCTACATATTTTCCTATTGCATTGTGAAATTTTCTGACCTAAACCGGAGATAGAAAATTTCTCTTTGACACGG
This sequence comes from Tanacetum coccineum, assembly GCA_026074375.1. Classification (NCBI taxonomy): domain Eukaryota; kingdom Viridiplantae; phylum Streptophyta; class Magnoliopsida; order Asterales; family Asteraceae; genus Tanacetum; species Tanacetum coccineum. The sequence continues at coordinate 11,571 of BQNB010188576.1, read as the reverse complement.
GAAATACAAAACTTTACACAAAAGCAACTAGCAACTTTGATTAAATATGCTTAATCAACACGATAGGATAAGGTGTAAAGGTGTAATGAAATAAACATTTGGTGTGAAAAAGACAGGAATGGCTCAACAGGTTTTTCTAGGGGATATTACTCTTATATTGAGAGTAAGCGAAGGGTTACACGAGGGTTAACTAACCAGTGTAGTTAGTTAATTTTACCACATGTAGGCTTTTTGGTGTATTCCTAGAAATTTACCATTTAAACATGTAACTCCATCTAAAGTCCATAGTACTCATTATTGTGGTCTCGAGTGATATACCAAGCCAAGTTCTAAAGTCCACTACATCACCGACACACTCATAATTTTGTGGAATTTTTAGTAAACGCTGGGAAACAAAATAGGATTAATTCTCGCAAATAGTCATTAAGGGTTATAGTATGCGAAGTCATGTAACTAGTAATTTTTACAAAAGTTAAGCTAAAAAAAATTTAAAATTTGGCATAATTTAAGCATATAGCGTATTATTTGTAAAATAAAGGACAAGTAGGCGTTCTAATTCTCCATCCCCCACTTAGATTATACAATGTCCTCATTGTATAGATAAAGCAATTAAAGAAAATGGGAAATAGAATTAGAACAAGAAACTCCCCTGATATGTTGCTCGGGATGATTCTCCAATTTGAGTTCTTGAGAAAAAGTGTATTGACGAGGCATCAGAATGCATGAATGAGTTCAACACACGTCTTTTTCAGAGTGTACCATATAGTCGATTTCTTTACAGCAAGGTCCTGCATAAAAGATTAGAGGACAAAAGTGCAATTCCTATCTCGGTTTACAATGGTTACAATGCAGGAAAACAAATAAACACACTGTACAGGTAGTCAATACGCCGCATCCCAAACCCAAGGATACGCCGTATTACATCTTGTAAAAACAATTGTTTTAAAGTTTTGCAAAAATTTAAAGGACTGATAACGTCCAGACAGGTTTGATACGGCGTATCGTATCCATAGAGGTTCGATACGCCGTATTGAATGTATGGGAAGACATACTCAATAAAACAATTAAAATTACAATTCAAACAATTAAAAATAGCCGCATTGTCTCCTGACAAGCACTTTTGTTTCAGCTAGTCGTTAAGTTTAACTTTTTCCTCTCTCCTTCATTCTTTATCATCCATTCGCTTGCACTCGTCCTTGTGAGCGAATCTCTCCATAATCTTTTGGCATGACATGAACTTATTGCAAAATGGAATGCCGAGCACAACATCTCTTGTTTCATCATCATCAATGATTGAGAAGCCTAAAATAATAGAAAATTTCCTGATGAAAATAGGTATGTCAATTAAAGCCCCTGCTAGATTCTTCCCTTCATGATCACCTTTGTCCTTAATTATAGAATTATAAAAATGTTTGGTCATGATATTAATGGATAAGGAAGGGAGGAAATCAGTATTAACATGTCTATACCCAATCATACAAGAAAATTTCATTTTGTAACAGCTTTCATAAGTAGGCTTATTGACAAAATCAAGGGTTGGCTTAAAAGTATCATCTTGATCCATCTTAGGTTCTACAGGTGTGTCTAAATCATTTAATTCAATATAGTTACCATAAAGTGGGTTGAATTATTTATTAACATCCTCTCCTATAAGCTATGCTTTGGAATCAAGATTTTTTAACATAAAGACTGTTGGGAATTAAGGTCTTCTACAAAGTTTATACTGCTGGTTCAACTTAGTACTGTCAAGCCAAAAAGTTTGTACTGCTCAGATTAAAACTACCAGTACTAACTGGTTAGTACTGTTAGAGTAAAAGTTAGTACTGCCAGTACTAACTTAATACTGTTGAAGAGAACTTAACACTGCTGCATAAAGATTAAGATTGTTAAAGAGTCAAAGACGTGTTTAGTGATAAGTATGGACTTATTCTTTGTATATCTTATATAATTAGAAGATACGTTGATATATTATAGAATTTTAGAATATTTGTAGTTATCTTGTAAAGGACTCCTTGGTGTATAAAAGGAGATCCTATGTTATGGTTTTAAAACATCAGTCTTTCATAGTATCTATAGCTTCAAGGTTGTAAACCCTAACACTATCAAAGAGTGTTCATATTAATATACTAGAGCCTATTGTTTTAGTTGTAATTTATGTTTTGTCAAACATACATTACTGTTATTCTTTTTAGTGGTATAAACTAGATTCCGCATAGTTTATATCATACATACAAAGTTTCATTCTTAGTACCTTTGGATTTATCCAAAAACCTTACATCAAGCTAAGGAGATAAAGATCTATTCATTAGGAATCCACAAGTGGTATCAGAGCCTGTGGTGAAGCTTTGAATAAGAAAGAACACAATCATATTCACTAGATCTATTTCTCAGTGATAAAATGGAGGCAGGAACTACTACTACTACTCTAACTGCAAAACTTCCTATCCTCAACCCAGCAGAATATAATCTCTGGTTAATAAGGATAGAACAATACTTTCTTATGAATGATTACTCCCTTTAGGAAGTAATTAAGAATGGTAACAAAGTACTGAAGAGAACTGTTGGAACAGTTAAGCAGATCTATGAACCTACTTCTGCAAAAGAAAAGTTGGACAGGAAGAATGAGATGAAAGCTAAAGGAACTATGTTGATTGCACTTCCAAATAAGGATCAACTCAAGTTTCATTCATACCAAGATGCAAAATTTCTCATGGAAGCTATAGAGAAGAGGTATGGATGAAACAAGGAATCCAAGAAGGTTTAGAGGACACTTCTCAAGCAACAATATGAGAACTTTGCAGCATCAAACTCAGAAACTTTGGATCAAACTTTTGATAGGTTGCAAAAATTTATTAGTTAGTTAGAAATTCAAGGTGAAGTCATTGGGCAAGAGGACATGAACCTAAAGCTGTTGAGAAGTCTTCCATCTGAATGGAAGACTCATGCTTTAATCTGGAGAAACAAAGCAAAAATAGAGACCATTAGTTTGGATGACTTGTACAACAACTTAAAGATATAAGAACCTGAACTTACAGGATCAACAAGAACAAGCCAAAATCTACAAAACATGGCTTTTGTGTCCTCCAATAGCACAAACAGCATAAGCAGCACAATTGAAATAGATAATACTGCTAATGGAGTTAGTTCTGCTCATACTCAAGGTAATGATGTTAACTCTACATCTGTAGATAACCTTAGTGATGCTGTGATCTGTGCTTTTCTTGCAAGTCAGCCCAACTCTCCTCAACTTGCTATAGAGGACCTAGAAAAAATTGATCCTGGTGACCTAGAAGAAATGGATTTAAAATGGGAGATGGCCATGCTAACAATCAGAGCTAGAAGGTTCATCAAGAGAACATGCAGGAACTTGGATATAAATGGTCAAAGAATTGGCTTTGACAGGTCAAAGGTGGAATGTTTCAATTGTCATAAAAATGGTCACTTTGTAAGAGAATGTAGAGCTCTAAAGAATCAAGAATATAGAGGAAGATAATATGGTAGAAAATTTGTGCTAGTGGAAAATACCACTGAAAATGCCTTGATTGCTCAAGATGGAATTGGAGGGTATGATTGGAGCTACCAGGCTGAAGAAGAGCATCCTACAAACTTTGCATTGATGGCATATACATCTTCAGGAAGTTCTTCTAGGTCAGATTTTGAGGTAGATTCTTATTCTAAAACATATATAAAAGCTTATGCTTCTCTCAAAGAAGAATATGATAGTTTGTCTTTAGATTACAAAAAGTCTCAATTTAATCTAGTATCTTATAAAGCAGGTTTACAGTCAGTAGAAGAGAGACTAGCTCACTATAAGAAAAATGAGGTTGTATTTGAAGAGAAAATTAATGTTTTAAACCTTGAAGTTAAACTAAGAGATAATGCCTTAGTTAAAAACCAAAAGAAATTGGAAAAAGCAGAAAAAGAGAGCGATGAGTTAAAACCTACATTAGAGAAGTTTCAAAATTCATCTAAATCTTTAAACAATTTGCTGGAAAGTCAAGTGTATGACAAGTTTAAAACAGGACTAGGATATAATGCAGCTTCTCCTACAGTAGAAAGTTTTGTGAATTCATATGAAATGTTAAAGAATCAAGAGAATGATAAGTCCAGATCAGATAAGGGATATCATACAGTTCCCCCCACCTTATACAGGGAATTTCATGCCACCCAAACCTGATCAAATGTTTATAGATGAACAAGTTGAAAGTATGTTTGTAGATGTTGTTGCATCTAGTGAGGTTAATACTGTTGAGTCAAAACATGAGACTGTTAATAAGGGTGTGTTCAACACAATTGAAACTAATACTGTTAGGAAGAATGGCTTTAGTCCTCTAATCATTGAGGATTAGAATTTTGATAATTAAAGTGAGGTAGGGTTTGAACCTAAAGATGAGGTAAAAACTGTTAGATCTAGCATTGAAAAGATAAAATTTGTTAAGGCTGCTAGGGAAAAAGCAGAGAAGGTAGAAAATTCTAAACAAAACAAACACAATCCTAGAGGGAACCAAAGAAATTGGAACAATCTTATATCCCAAAGACTAGGAAGTAACTTTAAAATGATAAATAAAGCTTGTTTTGTTTGTGGTAGTTTTGAGCATCTTCATTATGTGTGTGATTAAAAAATTGTAAGACCAGTGTGGAACAACATAAGTAGGGTGAACCATAAGAACTTTGCCAATAAAATGAATCACCCTCACCCCAAAAGAAGATTTGTTCCACAAGCAGTTTTAACTAGGTCAGGCAAACTTAAAACTGTTGGTACACCAGTTAATATTATTAGACCCGTTAATACTGCTAACTTAAAACCAACTGTAAATAGTCCAAAACCAATGACAAATGCTTTCAATAGAGGACATTCACAAGTCATGAGGTCTTTCAACAATTTTTTAGCAAACAAAAACAGTATTTTCAATAAAAAGGTTAATACTGTTAGGGTAAATAATACTACTGCTAGGGAAAGAGCAGTAGTAAGTAAGAATATAGAAAAAGGGGTTAATGTTGTTAAGGCCTCAGCATGCTGGGTTTGGAAAGCCAAACAGTAGTGCATCAACTACTTTCAAGAAATATTCTTACATTGATGCATGAGGCAGATCCAAGTCTATAATGGCTTGGATCCCCAAAAGAGCTTAAACCTCTCATTATATGTGCAAGGCAACCTACAACAGAAGGAGTACAAAGAAAAAGGAGTCATTGACAGTGGTTCTTCTAGACACATGACAGGAAACAAATGCTATCTTACTGAGTATGAAGATTATGATGGTGGATTTGTTTCTTTTGGAGATGGTAAAGGTAGAATTTCAGGCAAAGGTAAAATCAAAACTGGAACATTGGATTTTGATGATGTGTACTTTTTTAAAGAGCTTAAGTATAACCTGTTTAGTGTGTTACAAATGTGTGACAAAAAGAAAGATGTTCTTTTTACTGATACTGAATGTCTTGTCTTATCTTCTAACTTTAAGCTACTTAATGAAAGTCAAGTCTTGCTGAGAGTTCCAAGAAAGGATAACATATACAGTGTTGACCTAAAGAGTGTTGTTCCCACTAGAGGTTTAACTTGCCTCTTTGCTAAGGCCATAATTGATGAATCCAATTTATGGCATAGGAGGCTTGGGCACATTAATTATAAAACAATGAATAAACTTGTGAGGGAAAACCTTGTTAGAGGTTTACCTTCAAAGATTTTTGAAAATGATCATAGTTGTGTTGCTTGTCAGAAAGGAAAGCAACACAAAGCCTCCTATAAGGCCAAACGTGTGAACTCAATCAGCAAACCCTTACATATGCTTCATATGGATCTATTTGGTCCTACAAATGTTAAGAGTTTAATAAAAAAGTCTCATTTCCTAGTTGTTACTGATGACTTTAGTAGATTTTCTTGGGCATTCTTTTTGGCCACTAAGGATAAAACTAGTGGGATCTTAAAGACCTTCATAACAGGAATAGAAAATCAACTAGATTGTAAAGTAAAAGTTATCAGGTGTGACAATGGAACTGAGTTCCAAAATAGTGTAATGAATCAGTTCTGTGATATGAAAGGGATTAGGAGGGAATTCAGTGTTGCTAGGACTCCTCAGCAGAATGGTGTTGCTGAAAGGAAGAATAGAACACTAATAGAGGCTACAAGAACTATGTTAGTTGACTCTAAGTTGCCAACCACCTTTTGGGCTGAAGCAGTTAATACTGCTTGCTATGTTCTAAATAGGGCCTTAGTCATTAAGCCTCATAACAAGATACCTTATGAACTTATTAGTGGGTGACCCCCATTGATAGACTTCATGAAACCCTTTTGGTGTCCTGTTACCATCTTAAATACCAGGGATCATCTAGGCAGGTTTGATGGAAAAGCTAATGAGGGATTTTTTTGTTAGGTATTCTGTGGTTAGTAAGGCTATGAGAGTATTTAACAAAAGGACCAGGATAGTTGAAGAGATCTTAAACATTAGATTTCTTGAAAATGCACTTAATGTGAAAGGAAATGGACTAGACTGGCTTTTTGATGTTGATTCTTTGACAATATCTATGAACTATGTGCCAGTTGTTACACAAAATCAAACTAATGGTATTGCAGGAACCAAAGATAACATTGTTGCAAGTCAAGCTAAAAAGAAGAAAGCACCTGACCAAGAGTACATCATGATACCTTTTTGCATAACTGATCCATTAATCTCTCAAGGTCCTAAGGATAGTGATGATGATGCTGGAAATAAGCCTACTGAAGTGGATGAAAATGAAGCTTCAGATAATGGTGAGCATAATGAACAAGCCATAAGAAGTAAGTTAGAAAGGCTACTTCAACAGGAAAAGCAAACTGAACACATTAACAGTACTAATAATTTTAATACTGTTTGTCTACCTGTTAGTACTGCTGGACCATCATATGCTAATACTGCTCCATCATCACTAATTAATGCTGCTGGAACTCCTGCTACCACTTCTAATGCATTTGAGGAACATTCTTTTGAATGATTTTCTCCTTTCAAAAATGCATTTTCTCTTCCATATGTTCCAAATGTGACTCCAACAAATGATACTGGCATCTTTGGTAATGCCTATGATGATGAAGCTGTGGAAGAAGAGGTTGACATTAACAATGTGGTTTCATCCTATATAGTTCCTGATGCTGCTTTCACAAAATTTCTTAAAGATCATCCTAAAGATCAAGTAATTGGCAGTTTAGAAACACCTGTGCAGACAAGACAAATGTCCAAGATAAATGAAGAACATTGTTTGATTTCCTCAGTTCAACAGCTTAGGAGAACAAATCACAAAGACTTTCAAAACTGTCTGTTTGCCTGTTACTTATCTCAAATAGAACCTAAGAAACCAGTTCAAGCCCAAAAAGATCCAAGTTGGGTAGAAGCAATGCAGGATGAGCTTCTACAGTTTAAACTATTAAAAGTTTAGACCTTGGTTGATTTACCTAGAGACAAGTGGGCAATTGGTACTAAATAGGTTTTTAGAAATAAAAAGGATGAAAGAGGCATAGTGGCGAAGAACAAAGCTAGACTGGTTGCTCAGGGATATACTCAAGAGGAAGGTATAGACTATGATGAAGTTTTTGCACCAGTAGCAAGGATTGAAGCTATAAGACTATTTATGGCTTATGCTTCCTTCAAAGGTTTTGTAGTTTACCAAATGGATGTCAAGAGTGCTTTTCTATATGCAAAGATAGAACAGGAGGTATACATTTGTCAACCTCATGGTTTTGAAGATCCAGATTTTCCAAACAAAGTCTACAAGGTAGAAAAGGCTCTCTATGGACTCCATCAAGCCCCAAGAGCATGGTATGAGACATTATCAACTTATTTGCTGGAAAATGGTTTACACAGGGGTCAAATTGATAAAACATTGTTCATTAAAAGACATAAAGATGATATCCTACTAGTATAGATTTATGTTGATGATATCATCTTTGGATCAACAAACAAAGAGTTGAGTACTGAGTTTGGACAGCTAATGTATGATAAGTTCCAAATAAGTTCTATGGGAGAACTTTCTTTCTTTTTGGGACTTTAGGTTCAATAGAAGAGTGATGGAATCTTTATTAGCCAAGATAAATGTATGGCTGAGATTTTGAAAAAGTTTAATTTTGCCACTGTGAAGACAGCAAGCACTCCAATGAAGCCTAACAAGGCATTGATCAAGGATGAAGAGGCTGAAGATATAGATGTTCATTTATACAGATCAATGATTGGTTTATTGATGTACTTAACAGCTTTTAGGCCTGATATCATATTTGATGTTTGTGCTTATGCAAGGTTCCAAGTTACTCCAAAGACTTCACGTCTTCATGTTGTGAAGAGGATCTTTAGATACTTAAAAGGTCAGCCTAAGTTGGGCCTTTGGTATCCTAGAGATTCATTATTTTACTTGGAAGCTTTTTCTGATAGTGATTATGTTGGAGCTAGTCTTAACAAGAAATCCACAACAGGAGGTTGTCAATTTCTTGGTAAAAGGTTGATTTCATGGCAATGTAAAAAGCAAACCATGGTTGCTAATTCCACTACTGAAGCAGAATATGTTGCTGCTACAAATTGTTATAGACAGGTGTTATGGATCCAAAATCAAATGCTTGATTATGGGTTCAACTTCATGAACACCAAGATTTACATTGATAATGAAAGTACTATTTGTATTGTGAAGAATCTAGTATTTCACTCTAAAACCAATCACATAGAGATAAGGCACCACTTCATCAGAGATTCTTATAAGAAGAAGCTAATTTAAGTGATCAAGATTCACACAGACCAAAATGTTGCAGATCTTCTCACAAAGGCTTTTGATGTTAGCAGATTTAACTTTTTGAATGCTAGCATTGGCTTACTTAATCTTTGAAGTGGAAGTTCATTCAGATTGATGATAGAAATGGATTGGAGATGCTTTTGGAATGATTCGAAGTTAAAACTGGTTTTTTAATTTAGTTAACAGTTCTTAACTTTTATTCTTAGATTATGCATAAATATGGATCCTCATGAATTCTCATAATTCTATCTAGTCTTTTTTAGTGTGCTTGTGATGAATAGAGGCATGTTGTTGTATAGTTATTAAAGAAAAAGTTAATACTGTTAGACTAACATTAGTACTGCTGAGCCAAAGTTAATATTGTCAGTATGACTTAATGTTGCTGGGCAAAGCCAAATGAAAGGCCACTAAGATATCTCAGTCTAAGTGGAACTACTAATCTTGTAGCAGATAAGACTGTCCATAAGGAGTGGGGAGACAAAATGGAAAGGGCTGCCACTACTGCTTCTAGCTCGGAAGTAAAGCAGGATAGTGGTAACATAAAATAAGACCTAATCCATGGAAACACTTAATGTGCCAAGTCCTTAGGTAACTGGTTTAGGTAGTGGTCCCAGGTGCCACGTTACCAAATTGGGGGTGCAGCAGCTCAAACTAGGTTTGAGGCTGCATCTAACAGTCCAATGAACCACCTCTCTCAAGAGTTAACACACTTGGAAGTAGGTAGGACAGTATGAAACTAATGGAATTGATGGAACATTGTACAAAACTGTCTGAATTGGTGAGAAAAGAAAAGAGAGATGTGTGAATCAAAAACATAAAGAGTGAATTAGTGAGAAAAAGAAATGAGAGATATTGTGAGCTAAAAAACAGAAAGAGAGCTTGTGAGAATCTAAGCTTATGATGGAAATGCTTATTGGAATAGCATTGGAATTTATACTGCTAGGCATAAACTTAATACTGCCAGTATTAAGTCAGTACTGCCAGGCTTGTTTTAATACTGCTGGATAAAGTTAATACTGCTGGGCTTCAAGTTCGTACTGTTAGCCTAAAATTAGTACGGGTGGGTTATCGTTAGTACTATTTGAGGCATAACAGAATTTCCTTAATTAAATATAGCCGTTGCAAAATTTCCGCCAACTACTTAGCCTATAGGTTTGACTAATTGGAGAATTCATGATCTTTCTATAAATTAATAAGATTTCTTCAAGATAAGTACAAACTTTATTCAGTCGATCCAAACAAAAATCTTAATTACTCTTGTTTATCTCAATTACCTCTACCAAACACACATACTCTCATCCACGATCTCATCCCAGAACCCTAATTAAACTTCTCTTAATCAAATGGTGAATTTGGAATTTTGTGACAAACATAATATGGTCACCTTCTTGGAGAAACCAGAGGGAAGTGAAGGATTTCATCAGATAGTAGATTTTCTGAATTCTACTTACATCCGGTATGCTCTTACTAAAAATCCAATCATCTATGTCTCACTCATCCATCAGTTTTGGGAAACTGCTTTTGCAAGCACATCAGAGAATGGAGAGATGGAGATAACTGCTACCATTGATGGGAGAATCAAGACAATTACTGAGGCATCTATAAGGAGGCATCTCAAGCTAGAAGATTAAGATGGTATTCCCACTCTACCTAATGCTGAAATTTTTGAGCAACTTGCTCTTATGGGGTATGCTTCTGACTCTGATAAGTTGACCTTCCAAAAGGGAAACTTTTTCTCCTCAAAGTAGAATTCCTAAATACAGTACTATTCTACAGTTGCTAAGTCTCTACGAAGACTGCCTTAGGGAGCATTTTAGGATAGCAACATAGCCACTGCCATGGCATAAGGCTTAGCCACCAACATTAAACTTTTAATTTTTCAAAATGATATTTGATAGGCATGAATGAAAAACTGGGGCATAACACAAAGTTTCTTGATGTATCCCAAGAGCTTATACAATCTTTTTGAGCAAGCACAAAAGACACCTTCTCCCTTACAAAAGAACTTATGTTGCTCCTACCCTCACCCAAAAACTATTCAGCAACATGAGAAGGGTTTCCAAGGGTTATATTAGGGTAGACATTCCACTATTTCTAACTATGCACATTGCACCTGAGTCATCTCCTTCTAGAATAACATCTTCACCATCCTTATCACCCCAAACATATCCATCCATATCTCAACAACCACCTACACCACCATTCATGCAAACTATCCATGATGCAGAAGAACCTGCTACTATGCCTCATGATTTATATCAACCAAGGGTTCAATCACTTGGCAGTGATGAGGAGAGTTTGACACTCAATGAATTGACGGTTCTTTGTACAACATTATCCAAGAAGGTAGAGGTTTTGCAAAATGACTTAAAGCAAACAAAATTCACATATGGTACTGCTTACACTTAGCTCATTCTGAGGGTCAAGAAGTTGGAGCACAAGGTAAAGGCAAGCAAATCTAGAAGAAGGGCAAGAGTTATTATATCTGATAATGAGGAAGATTTAGAGGATTCTTCCAAATAGGAGAGGATAATTGCTGAGATTGATCAAACTCCTTCTATTTCATTGGTAGAAGATAAAGGAACTTCATGGATTCAAGAGGATGTTGATATTCAGGGGAGGAATAGTGTTGATACTAAGATACTTTTAGAAGAGCCTACTGAACTAGTAGAAGATTTTGGTAGTGGTGAAAAGGGTGAAAAAGAGGTTAGTACTACTAACATATCAGTTAGTACTGCTAGTGCAATTCATGAAGTTAGTACTACTGGTGTTAGTACTACTGAAGCAGAACTTAGTACTGTTATTCCTGAAGTTAGTACTCCTGCTGAA
>BQNB010188573.1:0-11938 GCA_026074375.1 Tanacetum coccineum | reverse complement strand
ATTTTTATTATAAGGCTTAGGGTTGATAATTATGCAATCTTTCACCAAAAGTACCACACCAACAAGGCAGCTGAAGCACACATACATGTCCGTAACGACGGAATAGACATGGGTGTTCGATCACATCCTCATTCGAGTTTAACCAAGGGTTAAGATGAAGAATGATATAGGGTAGGGATCTTTTAACTTTCACCACTAGTAATAAACCAACACGGTAGCTGAGACATGCATACATGGCCGTAACGACGGAAAATACATACATGCTCAATCACATCCTCATTCACGTAAAACCCATGGTTAATTATTAGGAAAGGGAAATAAATTGTTGTTAAATAAAAATTACGAAGCAAATAGATTAAGTCTAAGATACAAGTTGCTAGACACTTTTTCCCGACCGTTTACCATGATAAAGACATAACTTATTTACAAATGTCTTGATCATAGATAAAAAACAACAACCAAAGTTGGCGTTCCCGTAACAGTCAACTTCCCAATCATCCCATACTTTACATACTTTTACAAGACAAGTGGCGATATCTACCACTTTATACAAAACTCTACATCGTTGATTTATAGACGTATCAACGAATAATCGATCCTTCATATAATTCCTTCGGTCTTTGCTTTTGCGAAAAGATTATCTTCAAACTTTCGTTCTCTTTTTTGTTGCGACTGTTCTAATTTTTTCATTTTTTTTTACAATACTAACTACGAAACTCGGTGTAATTTCACCATCTTCACGATCATAATAACTCTGGATAATTCCTTCGGTAATTTTTCATTCTTCGGATGTACCAATAATTGTGTTGGTAGTAAAAATACATGAGTTTTGACTACTTTATACATTCCCATTTGCAATGTGCAAATTTCTTTTGAACCGTACCAAAGATAGAAAATTGACACAAGACTCGGGAAATACATACTTTACACTTTAAGCAACTAGCAACTGTAAATAAACTTAATCTAACAAGGTAGGCTAAGGTCTAAAGGTGTAACGAAACAAACAGTTGGTGTAATTCCTAAAGGATTGGCTCTATTTGTTTTTCTAGGGGCATCTTACGCTTAAGATTAGAGTAAACAAAGGGTTTAAACGGGGATTTAACTAACTAGTGTAGTTAGTTAATAAAATAACATATAAAGGCTTTTTGGGTGTAATCTAGATAGTTTACCAATTCCTCAGTTACTTATCTAATTCCATAGTACTCATTATTGTGGTCTCGAATAGATATACCAAGCCAAGTTCTAAAGTCTACAACATCACCGGCACACTTATATTTTGTGGAATTTGGGTAAACATTTAGAAACGGATAAGGTTAAATCCTCACAATATCTAATAAGGGTTATTGTGTGCAGGTTATGTATCAAGTAATTTCACAAAATTATGCTTGAAAAAACTTCAAATTTGAGCATAATTTAAGCATTTTATGGAAAAAAAAATAGGACAAGTATACATTCTAATTCTCATCCCCCCACTTAAATTATACAACGTCATCGTTGTATAGATAAAACATTAAAAACGGGAATTAAAAAGAATTAGAACGAGAAACACCCCTGATATTTTGCTCGGTAGATTCTCCAAGTTGAGTTTATGAGCAAGAATGTGTGTTGAACAGCCGTCTTGAGATTTCAAGATTCCAACACTTCCAGATTGTAGATACTTCACCAACGTTGTCGATTTCTTTTCAGCGAGGTCCTGTGCAAAATATAGGAAAAACATGCAAAATCCTATCTCGGGTATCTATGGTTAATTAAATAAGCTAAATAAACTGTAAAGGAGATCAATACGCCGTATCCATAAATTGGAATACGCCGTATCGAGAAACCTGTAAAAAGTATCTAAATACGGGTCAGTCTGTTGAATACGTCGTATCATGTGCATGAATACGCCGTATTGACAGAACTGACAATAATGTTTAAAGTGCATAAAAATAAAAGACTGATAACGTCCAGACATTCAATACGTCGTATGGTATGAAGCGGATACGCCATATTGATGTCTGAGAAGACAGACTCAATAAAAATAAATAACAATTCGGGTTGTCTCCCGGGAAGCACTTTTCTTTCAGCTACTCTTTAAGTTAGACTTTTTCCTTCCAGCTTCTTCACTCCATCTCATGCACGCTTATGTGCCCGCGTATGAGCCATTCTTCCATCTTCGCATCTTGGACATATTCGAGTCCTAAGTTCAAGACCTCATTGTAGAAACTCTTGAGCTTTTAGTGCGAGTGCGAGATTCCATTCATCATATCTTCTTTACTTATCTTTATTAATGCGGGATCTTGTTACATTGTTCATTAGTGTGGTGTTTAAACCTCGTATGTGACCTCACCTTTTGGTAAGTAACATCTTCATTACCATTGTAAATGGTAATTATTCCTTTAAACCGTCTTGCATTAATCCCAACTTCTCTCAAAAACGGTTTGTGAAAAATAGCATCGCCCATTCCTTCATCACGATAAGCATCCATATCTTCTAAAACTACAAAATCCATTAAGATAGAAAAAGTTCCAACAAAGATAGGTATGTTCATTAAGGCTCCAACTACATTGTTTCCCTTGTATTCCAATTTGTCCTTCCTTATAGAATTATAAAACTTTTTAGACATCACATTTACGTACAATATAAGGAAAAAATAACGTGTAAAAATTCAAAACCTAGCATGCAAGAGAACTTCATGTTGTGGGCACAGTCAATACGGATCTTCTTATCGTGGTCGTAATCACTAGGATATCCAAAAATTTTGCTAACCATTCTAGCATCATTCCTAGCTCTAAATTCCTTAATTACCTCACCTTCCTCAATGGTAGGCATTAAATCATCAACTTGATCTCTCCTAAGCTCTAATGGTACATTAAGATCATTTAGTTATATATAATCCTCAAAGAAAGGGTCTAATGATCTATTTAACACCAAAGTCTCTCCCATTAGCCTAGCTTCTAAATCAAGTTCCATTCTTTCTCTTAAGCTTAGCATGTAGACCCTCTTAATTAAACTACTAGCAGGTTTAATACTTTTGAAAATTATTTTCTCTTCCCCAACCCTCAAAGTAATCTTCCTTTTGAAAACATCAATCTTAGCATGGGCGGTAGACAAAAATGATCTTCCGAGGATCAAGGGCACTTTGATATCCTCGGGCATATCAAGAATTATAAAATCTATGAGAAAACAAATTTACCAATACCTACTAGCACATTTTCAGTAATTCCTTTTGGATATTTCATGGTCCTATCTGCTAATTTAACTGTCAACTTAGTGTGAGCTAATTCTCCTAAACCTAAGTTAAGGTAGGTCGAGAGAGGCATGACACTTACGCTAGCTCCTAAGTCAGAAAGGGCCTTATTAAAGCAAACATTATTAATATAGCAAGGTAAAGTGAAACTCCCTGGGTCTTTCTCCTTTCGGGCTATGGATTTATCGATATGTGAAGCTTCATATGAGTAAGCTTCCAAAAATTACGGTCCATATGATCCCTTCTTATTTTTACAGTAGAAATCTTTCAAACGACTTGGAAATGGGATTGTCGTTTATTTTGTCTCGTACATCAGTGTACTATTTTGTTCAGTGGATACGGCTATTGGTGTGATCCAATACAGCGATCGAGCTTGTATCAGCTTCAACAATAGTCGAGATCGACTTGACATGGTCTCTCGGGTTATTTTCAGTGGAGCTTGGTAAACTTACAAATCCTCTTTACTGTAGTACCTTGCTCATTTGCTTGATTTGGATCTCCAAAGTTTTAATTGATGCTCCTTGGTTCTTTATGGCAGCATCCGTTGAAGCTCGAATCTCTTTCATTAAATTGGAGTTCTCCTCATGTCTTTTTGCGGATTCCCCATAAATTTGCTTAGGGTTTCTTCCATAGATTGCCTTCGTTCTTGGGACGAAGGGTTTGTATTGTTCCTTTGGTAGAATCCCAGAGCAGTTGCTCTATATCCCCCTCCTTGAAAAGGTGCACCAAATTGAGTGTAGTAAGCTTCTTTGAGTTTTTTACCTTCTTCCTTGAGTAGGCAATGTTTGGTGTAGTGGGGACCTTTACATTGTTTACATCCTACTTGAGCAGCATAAACTTTTTTATTTACTTTCTTGATTTCTCTTCCAAGATTTTTGAGTTGTGCTTGTATGGCTGCTAATCCATCAAAAGTTTTAATACTTCTGGTCCTAGATGTCCCATTGTGCCATTTTTGAGAGTATTCAGCCATTTCTTGGATGTCTACTTTCGCATCAGCGGCAGTCTTCGATGGTATGGCTCCTCTTGAATCAAGAATTTGTCTAGTTGGAACATCCAATCCATTATAGAAAAAGACTACTACCTGCATCTCTGTTAAATAGTGTTGATGACACTTCATCAAGAGTTCTTTAAATCGCTCCCAAACTTGATAGAGGTTTTCATCCGGTTCTTGCTAAAAGTTGTTGATCTCCTCCATTTTCTTTGCAGTACGAGCAAGTGCGCAATATTTGCTTAGAAACTTTGTCTTTAGATCTTCCCAAGTTGTAATCGAACCAGATGGTTTGTTTTTTAGCCAATGACTTGCGGCTCCAGTCAAGGAGATAAGGAAGGCTCTAAGCATCACTTGGTCTATAGTTATATTAGGGATGTGGAATAAATCCACGATCTCAAGAACTTTCTTAATATGTTCGTTTGCATCTTCATGATCCGAACCGCTAAAAGTGTTGGTACGTAGTTCCTTGAGAAATTGGCCTTTTAGTTCAAAATTATCCTTTTCCTCGATCTTAGGCCTAGAAACTCCCGATCCATAGTCGGCTCGAGTTTTGCTTATGTATTTTTCCATAGTTTGCGCCATTGTTTCTGCAACTTCTTCCTCCAAATTTCTTCTTGGTCAGAAAATAGATCGAAATCAGGCGATCTTGATTCCTCAAGACTTAGTTTCTTGAAGTGCTTCCTAGATGATCGAAATTCTCGTTTCGGATCCTTGAAAGGTGTAAATAGTTCCTTAGTCGAACTTCTTGTCATGCACTACCTTAAACAAGGGATAAACAATCAGTAGGATGGGCCCAGCACAAAGAAAAAACAAATATACAGAAATAAAATGTGAAAAACCATATCTGTAATTGTATCAGATAGTCAATATGCCATATTCAATGGTACTGAATACGCCGTATTAATCTTTTTGAACGAATACGCTGTATTGGGTAGAAAGTTGGATACGTCGTATCCAATGGAAGTGGATACGCCATATCGGGTTATCGACCAGAACAGTGTATTAGAGAAAATAATTAAACAAGCAAACAATTAAACACATAAATATACAAGAAAATATACAGAATATACAGAATTGTACACTAATCTAAATTACACTAATCCTAAAAGTTAGATCTAATCTAATGTAAAAAAACCAAAAAACTACAACTTTTTGAAGGTAAACTACAAAAATAAAATCCTAACTCCACTAAATGAGTTGTTGCGTGTGTGTTATATAGGCCCAAAGGGGTGTGGGGGTATTTTTGTCTTTTCCAGCCATCAAGAACTGTTATAGTGCAAATATGGGGGGTATATTTGTCTTTTCGTCCCAAAAGCGTTATCATACAGCGTACCTCGTACGCCAGCTTTTAATAGCTAGATCCACCAATGAGAGCATGCCATGTGGCCTTCTAGAACCCTCGATCGCCAAACCTCGTACACCAATGATTGCCTCTGACTCCAAACCTCGGACCTGCATACGATGAACAGTACCTCATACCAAATGATTAGATGGCCATGTGTCACCACCTGAGTGGTGCCACGTGGCGTAGGCACTGTTCCGTCACCGTCACCGGAGCCACTGCCAGACCACCGGTCAACGGTGGCAGCGACGGTCAACGGTGGCGGTCAACGACGGTCAACCACCACCGGACCACCGGTCAACCACCACTGGACCACCGGTCAACGGTGGTTGACCGCCAGTCAACAGTCGGGTCTGGTCGGGTCGGGTTGCCACGTGTCACCACCTGAGTGGTGCCACGTGGCGTAGCAACTAATACCTCAACTTTGGGACAAAGGGGACTCGAACCCATGACCTCTCGGTCATAAGCATAAGCCACACCCCTAAACCAACTGAGCTAGGGCAAAGTTACATTATGCTATGGACTTAAAATATATTTAACATATAATAGGTCTGGCCTGGTTCATTAATAGTAAAAAGGTTTAAACAGGGACGAAAAAGGTTCAAAATAAAAAGGTTCAAATATGAAAGGCCGGTACCGTTGGACTCGTAATTTCATGCTCTTTCTAATGGTGTGATCGAGGAATATTAACGACTTCGTTTGAACCTTGATAAACGTAAAAACGTCATCGAAAGTCACCCGAAAATTATCGTTTTTGCTTTGTTTTCAATCCTTTGTACCTGTAAGACATAAAAACACAATACAAACATATTTGCAACATATTTATCCATATTTTAGTGTTTTAGTCCGTTTATTAGCATTTTTTGGGGTATAAATGATGTGTGTTTTAGCACACATCAGTAAACTAACCGAGTTAACGAATGATACCAAAAACTGAACGATTACAAGAGTATAGGAGATTACAAGTTGTTTCCTATTGAATTAATCACGTTGCAAGACCTCTTCTGCTCTTCTTCTCCTCTGAAAGTCAAATTTTGTGGTTTAGGTATCGAAAATATGATTTAGCACACTTAAAACTCGTTTTTGAGTTTTCTATTTATAAGGTCTGGAAAAAGGTCGATACGGCGTATCGAGAGTCTTTGATATGGCGTATTAGGGATTTCTTGGAGTAGGGACCACGTTTGATATCTTCCAGAATATTTTATTTCCATATGGCTTGAATACGGCGTATTGGTCTTTCCTGGATACGACGTATTGGATCTTGTTTCCTTCGTGGTCTTTAGTGAAGTGCAGGCACAGATACGCCGTATCTTCCTTGATGGATACGGCGTATTGGTTGTCAAAACAGTAATCTTCATATTTCTTTGTTTAAGCTCCAGATCGCATGCCTTTTTGCTAATCTTCACCAAGTACTCCATAATTACTGCAATTCTCAAATACAAACGATTAAGTAACAATTTTATAAAGGTAAAATAGGTTTTTATTATAAGGCTTAGGGTTGATCATTCTACAATCTTTCACCAAAAGTACCACACCAACAAGGCAACTGAAGCACACATACATGGCCGTAACGACGGAATAGACATGTGTGTTCGATCACATCCTCATTCGAGTTTAACCAAGGGTTAGGATGAAGAATGATATAGGGTAGGGATCTTTTAACTTTCACCAATAGTAATAAACCAACAAGGCAGCTGAGACATGCATACATGGCCGTAACGACGGAATAGACATGCATGCTCGATCACATCCTCATTCGCGTAAAACCCATGGTTAATGATTAGGAAAGGGAATTAAATTGTTGTTAAATAAAAATTACGAAACAAATAGACTAGGTCCAAGATATAAGTTGCTAGACACTTTTTCCCGACCGTTACCATGATTAAGACACAACTATATACAAACGTCTTGATCATAGATCAAAAACAACAACCTGAGTTGGCGTTCCCGTAACGGTCAACTTCCCAATCATCCCATACTTTACATACTTTTACAAGACAAGTGGCGATATCTACCACTTTATACAAAACTTTACATCGTTGACTTATAAGACGTATCAACGAATAATCGATCCTTCATATAATTCCTTCGGTCTAAGCTTTTGCGAAACGATTATCTTCAAACTTTCCTCCTCTTTTTTGTTGCGATTTTCTAATTTTTTCGATTTTTTTTCACTATACTATACTACGAAACTCGGTGTAATTTCACCATCTTCACGATCATAATAACTCCGGATAATTCCTTCGATAATTCTTCATTCTTCGGACGTACCAATAATTGTGTTGGTAGTAAAAATACATGAGTTTTGACTACTTTATACATTCCCATTTGCAATGTGCAAATTTCTTCCCAACCGTACCAAAGATAGAAAATTGACACAAGACTCGAGAAATACATACTTTACACTTTAAGCAACTAGCAACTGATAAATGGACTTAATCTAACAGGGTAGGCTAAGGTGTAAAGGTGTAACGAAACAAACAGTTGGTGTAATTCCTAAAGGATTGGCTCTATTGGTTTTTCTAGGGGTATCTTACTCTTAAGATGAGAGTAAACAAAGGGTTTATACGGGGATATAACTAACCAGTGTAGTTAGTTAATAAAACAAAATATAAAGGCTTTTTGGGTGTAATCCTAGAAATTTACCAATTTAAATAAGTTACTCCATCTAAATCCATAATACTCATTATTGTGGTCTCGAATAGATATACCAATCCAAGTTCTAAAGTCTACAACATCACCGGCACATTCATATTTTGTGGAATTTTGGTAAACATTTGGAAACGGATAAGGCTAAATCCTCACAATATCTAACAAGGGTTTTTGTGTATGGGTTATGTATCAAGTAATTTCACAAAAGTACGCTTGAAAAAAATTAAATTTGAGCATAAATTAAGCATTTTAGTGTGAAAAATAGGACAAGTATCATTCTACTTCCCATCCCCCCACTTGAATTATACAGCGTCCTCGTTGTATAGATAAAACAATAAAAACGGGAATTTAAAAGAATTAGAATGAGAAACTCCCCATATATTTTTGCTCGGTAGATTCTCCAAGTAAAGTTTATGAGCAAGATTGTGTTGAACAACCGTTTTGAAGTTTCAAGACTCCAACAGTTCAAAATTTCTATATTGTAGATACTTTACCAAAATTCGTCGATTTCCCTTCAACGAGGTCCTGTGTAAAATATAGGAAAAACATGCAAAATCCTATATCGGGTATCTACGGTTAATTTAAATAAGCTAAACAAACTGTACAGGAAACCAATACGGCGTATCCATGAACTGGAATACGCCGTATCAAGAAACCTGTAAAAAGTATCTAAATACGGGTTAGTCTGTTGAATACGCCGTATCATGTGCATGAATACGCCGTATTGGTAGAATTAACAATAATGTTTAAAGTGCATAAAAATAAAGGATTGATAACATCTAGACATTCAATACGCCGTATGGTATGGAGCGGATACGCCGTATTGATGTATGAGAAGACAGACTCGATAAAAATAAATAACAATCCAGGTTGTCTCTCGGGAAGCACTTTTGTTTACAGCGAAGTCTTTAAGTTAGAATTTTTTCTTCATTCATTCCATCTCATGCACGCTAACGTGCCCGCGTGTGAGCCATTCTTCGCATCTCAGACATATTATCCTAAGTTCAAGACCCCCTTGTTGTAACATCCGAGAATTTTTTGAAATTTTGAATGACGATTTCAATCTTTGACTTTTAGGGTCTGGCTTGACTTATAAGAACAACCATCTAAATCACGTTTTCACGACTCGGACTCTAAAGCAACTTGATGTAAAACGAAATTCCTGACAACTTTTCAGTTTTGCCCGAGACCTGGAAACGAGCCGAAAAGGGCTAAAACTGCACCGCAAACATTATTCGAACAATATACAACGCGGACACACAAAAATAATTAAATTTGTTTTTAATTATCAGTATTTATTTAATAAAAATATTAAATAAATTAGTCATCATTTTTAATTAAAAGCGTTGTGGATAACGCGAATACTCGGGTTGAAATCCATTTTTATTTCCGAACAAGGCATAATCGGATCACAAAATGAATAACGAATAATTTTATAAATGTTACGAAAATATTTATGAAATAATATCAAATAAATACTCATTTTTGTCAGAAAAATGATTAGGAAAACAATGGCGCAAGTTTCGAGATTTGAATCATCCGTTAAGTCGCTCAAATGAGTCCCGAACCGCTTTTATCAAAAAGTATATGAAAAAGTTACACTTTTTACCCTCAACTTATTTAACTTGTCACTTTAGTTTTATATATATATAAAATCTTATACTAATTTTCATTTCATTTCCATCTTTTATATAACACACACACTCAACATATCTCCTCTCCCACTCATCTTCTCCGGCAAGCTCCCCCGCCGCCGGCCACCCCGACGCCACCATCATCATACATCATCTCATCATCATCATCACCACGGTATCACCATCATCACCATAACACCACCGCCACCACAACCACGAACCGCATGGGTGCGTGTGGTTTTGTTATAGAAACGAATGGGCGTTTGGTTTTGTTTATAGAAACAAAGGGTGCGCGTGGTTTGTTAACAACAGACGAGGGGTGTTTGTTTCGGTATAAAACCACCACGAGGGTGGTTTGGGTCGGGGTGACAGCCACCGAAGAGGGAGTCGGGGTGGGTCTTGGTACAAAAAAAAGGGGTGCGTCGGGTTTGGTATTTGCACCGAGTAGGATGCGTTTGGTTTTGTTATAAGCACCGAAGAGGGTGCGTTGGGTTGTAACAGCCAACACCAAGGGGTGTTCGTTTCTGTGGCAGCCGACACCGAGGGTGTGTTTGGTCCGGGTTGAAGCCACCACGACCCACAAGGGTGCGTGGGGTGTCGGGTCAAACCACCAGCGGGTGCGTTTGTTTGTTGTCACAGATTGGGGTGCGTTTGAGGTTTATAACAGACGAGGGGTGTTTGTTTTATAGGATATCGCAGAAAAGGGTGTGTCGAGTTTGAGTTGGTTTGGGTTTCGTGTCAGCCGCAATGGGTGCGGTCGGGTTGTGGGTTAGCAACAAAAGGTGTGGTTGGTTGGCTGCCACCACAGCCGGGGTGTTTGGTTTAGCTGTTAGCACAAAGGGTTGTTGGGTTTGGCTCGGGACAGCCGGGGCAAGGGTTGTCGGGTCGGGTTAAGGGTTAACAACCACTAGGGCGCGTTTGTTTGTGTTGGCTGTCGAAACAGCCGGGGTTGACGGGCTAGGCTGCGGGGACAGCCGGGACAAGGGTTTGTTTGGTTTGTTTTTATAACCGCACAAGGGTGCGTTTGGCTGTTCATAACAGCCGTAGGGTGCGTTTGAGTGTGGTGACACCGAAAAAGGGTGCGTTTAGTTTAAAAGTATTCAATTATTTCGTTATATTATAAATTGATTAAATGTGATGAAAAATATTATAACTTGCGCGGTCTAGTAAAACATGAATAAATATTAAAACGAGATTTATATAAAGTTATAAGCGGTATTAGACATATTTGAGACGAGAATTGGACTAAAAATGGACTTTAGTGCCTTTATATAACGAGTAATTTAAATCAGAAATCGGAACATGGGATTCGGGATTCGAGACTTTGATAAGTTAGACTTTAGTTTATAAAATATAACAAATTATATTTTGACGGACGTTTAGACATAAAACGGGACTTCTAACTCCCAATAACGAAGAAACTGGATCGAAATCGGAATATACACTTTAATAGAAAATAAGTTATTTTTAATATATTAAATCTGACATATCTATTAATTAAACGATTCGAGCACTTTCGAGTCCGTTTCAGCCTTCCGGCGAAACACGAAAGTTGTTCGTAATGACGTTTTACTTTGCCGCGAGGATTGTCTGCTTTAAAAGTTAAGATATAGCGGGTCAAAACTAAAGGTCGGTTAATATATTATTTCAATTAATAGTTTTAAGATCATTATTCGGTTCTAAAAACGGAAGGTCTAAAAATAGTAACTTTCTTTAAATATTAGAGATAAGTTATATTGGACGGAAAATAGTATATATACATAAAATATACTAAGGGTTAAGGTTTAAAGACGCGCAAGTGGATTTCTCATCACATGTATATATGTATGTATACATATTAAAATATGTATGATTTTCGTGGTAACGATGTACGCATCGTTGGTCGTATTTAATACATGTATTATAATAGAGCGACATAATTATAGGTCGTGGTCGAGATCGTTGCAGATTCAGTTGTGATTTAATTGGATTAATTGATCGTGGTCTTTAATCAATGTGAACATGGTTGATAACAAATTGGTTTACATACTTATTTGCATAGCTCGCTATGTGATACATTATTTGACTTCATTTTTGGTCACAAATGCATA
>BQNB010188572.1:0-11938 GCA_026074375.1 Tanacetum coccineum | reverse complement strand
AACGATATAAAAAATAAGAAAATGAGCCCCTTCTTCTACCTTGTCTTTCTTCTTCCTCTGCTCAACGACACACACCAAAAAACACACACAAACACACACTACACACACTCAATCAACACACACAAACTGATACGCCCATGATTGGGATATTATTATAGTTTATTATGTTGGTCTATTGTTTAGGAAATGATGTATTTTGTTTGTCATTGTTTAGGAAATGATCTTGTTTATTATAAGAGTTATCTTGTGAGTCAGCTTGTGAAATCAGTTATTGTCTTTTATTCGGTATAAATACCGAATGGTTTTCATCAATGGAATCAATCAAGTTTGTCAAATAAATCTCTAAGCTTCTCTCTTCTTTCTTACGGAGCTCGCACACGATATAGTGGTGCAAATCTATCTCTTCTTCTTCTCTTTTCTGACGGAGCAAGCACACGCTAAAGGTGGTGCCCTATCCCGATACAACCCCGAACATCTTTCATTGAGAGCTCTCGTTGAGAGGGTTTCGATTTAAAGTTTAAAAAAAAGTTTACTGTTCATCGAGTACTATTCACGCGCATTGTTTACCATTGTTACTGTTCACGCGGTACTATTCATCGGTGCTATTCACCAAGAAAAAAAATTCTTCGAATTATTGTTCAAGGCATTCATGGATGAACAAACGGTGAGAGGGTGGCTTAATGATCTACAAGATCGGTTCGACACTTTGTTCGAAAATGATCTACAAGATCGGTTCGAGACTTTGTTCGAAACTTTGGCGCAAAAAACGGGCCGCGTTCTTCCAACAGCAGAGTGATGCGTTCGAGGCTCTTTTTGGTGACGAAAATAATCAAGCCGTTAATACTATTGCTGGTGATCAAGAAGACCCTGACGTGAAGGATAAATAAGAAAACCAAGATGACCCCAACATAGCTATACCGGACTAAGTGTTGGAGGAATCGATTCGTTTCTCGATAAGTTCGAGACAAAGAATGGAAGAAACGAAAAAGAACGTACCCACAACTATATAATACAACAACTAAAACCAGTGCCAGAAATGGTGGTGGCCGAAGACATGGGCAAAAACATCTCCAATGACTTCGATAGAGACTTGCTATGTGCTACTGACCGAAAAGGATTTTTGACTTTCTGTAGAACGCGGACCACGGGCCCGGGGGGGTTGATGATACAGTCGAAAGCGGTGGACATATATCAAATCCTCAATTACAACATTCATTTGGTCATCGGCAGACCGCAGTTCTCCCTCCTCTCCCCGTCCCGTATTCCTGACTTCCCACCCCCCTCCTCCTCAGCAGCCCCACTCAGCACTCCTCAAACTGTGTGGAATGATCGGTACAAACAGAAGGAAGTGCTTTCAATCGACAAAATAACCAGGTTAGCTAAAACAGCAGTCTACTACACGATTACCGTCCGAATAATAGCCTACATTACCAACACGCTCCTCAACATTCATCCACCCTGACCCCCCCGACCACAGAACCCCAGAGAAAGAACAAAAACCCGAAAAAAAAAAAACTAAACGTACCATACATAATAAACCCCAACACACGAGACACTATGCCACAACACAACACCAACCCCCACCCCGCCCCGCCCCCCACTTCCTCGGTAAACACGACCATCATCACCTGCAACCAGCGTGTACAAAGCAAATAACTGAGAACACTAAAACATATAAAATCCGCAGAGGCAACAAAAAAAGCAATATACAAAATCGGAAAAACAAACACAGCAACACACAACCGACACACAACACCCGAGAAAAACACATCAGCTACTATTAACAGACAGTCATACCACACCCAACCTACGCAGCCGCACCACACCAAAAACACAAACAACAACACCAGTGTTGGAGGAATCGATTCTCGATAAGTCGAACAAGATGGAAGAAACAGATCTTACCAGTCCAGAAATGGTGGTGGCAGAAGACATGGGGCAAAAACATCTCCATGACTTCGATGAGACTGCTATGTTGCTAATGACCGAAAAGGATGTTGACTTCTGTAACGCGGCCACGGACGGGGGGTGATGATACAGTCGAAAGCGGGGACATATCAATCCTCAATTCACTCATTGGTCATGGAAGCTCGCGTTCTCTCCAACTGTGTGGAATGATCGGTACAACAGAAGTGCTCATCGACAAAGAGGTTGATACAGAAGTCTAATACGATGTTTATACCTTACATGTTTTTATTCCGTTCTTGAAGCGTCTTAATGACCAGTACATAAAGAAGAGGAAGATGAAGGCTGCAATGCAAAGAAGATTATGGGATCCTGGAATCAAGAAAAAAAATTAGGCATCACCTTGAGGGTAAGGTGGTTGTGAAAGAGTGGAGAATGATATGCCCATGGTTAGGATATTATTATAGTTTATTATGTTAGTTTATTATGTTGGTCTATTGTTTAGGAAATGATGTTATTTTGTTTGTCATTGTTTAGGAAAAGATCTTGTTTTATTATAGGAGTTATTTTTGAGTCAACTTGTGAAACAAGTTATTGTCTTTTATTCGGTATAAATACCGAATGGTTTTCATCAATGGAATCAATCAAGTTTGTCAAATAAATCTCTAAGCTTCTCTCTTCTTTCTTACGGAGCTCGCACACGCTATAGTGGTGCAAATCTATCTCTTCTTCTTCTCTTTTCTGACGGAGCAAGCACACGCTAAAAGTGGTGCCCTATCTCGATACAACCCCGAACAAGGTCGTATCACAAACTAAACCACAACACAAACGAAAAAAAAGAAAAAAAAACTAGCATTGCAGCGTTGGTGTGCCAACGCCAGCCCCAACGCTGTTCTTGTTTCTTCACCGGCGGTATCATAACGCCACCAACGCCGTTGCCACGTGGGAATAACGCCGGTTGGGGCGTTATGACACCGTATGCTCTCACAAACACTCACTACCACACACACACAATATAGTCGCCTTCTTCAACAAACACACACACAAAACCAAATATTAATAAAAAAAGAAAAGAAATATAAATTATAATAAACTTTTTGTTGTTTTTTTGCGTCGTGTAGATGACGAGCTCTCATTCGGCGAGCAAACGACGAGCTTTGTGGTGTGGTGACGAGCTACCAACGAGCTTCACGTCGGATTCGGCGAGCTCTTTCGCCGTGACACCCATTGCTCTAAAAATAACCAATTTTAAAACAAAATTTAGCTTATAATAATATATGTCACTTGTATGTGATTTTATCATATCTTGAGTTCTCATCTAGTCATCTTGTAAAAGTGTTATTGGTTAGACCGTTAGACCATTTGTCTTATTTTTTGTTTATCTTTTGCAAAATCCAACTGAACCTCTCTCATAGAATATGATATCCACAAATCACAATCACCTTTTCGTGAGTTTAAACATACACTATATCAAAGTATTACATGAAGAAACAAATAAACATACCTATTTTTAGGTTTGTCCACAGAGAAAGAAGGAAAAGGTGATAGTGATAGGGGGATGTGGGCACCGAAAGGCTATGAAATCAACTTATTTACATTGTTATGTTTAGCAACTTTTACTTTTTTGAAAGTGAAAATATTGAGACACTCGATAAGTCATGTTTAAAGAAAAAGGCTATGATAGCATTTATTCACGTACATATGTATAAGAGTTTAATAAAGAGAAAATTCCGGTTTTACCTTGCCTTACGACCTAGTTGGCGCCTTTTGGTCAACTTTGATTTCAATTCTCATTTTGGTCAAGCTCTACCACTCGACTGCTCTACCATGATAGATGCTTGACACGTACCACCAAAAAGGTACGTTTTGTTACCCCACAAAGTAATTACGTGGCCCACTTGTTTATATAAAGTTACCTATATACCCCCGCCTCTTATTTTGTTTGTTTGTACACTTCAGCTGCTCTACCGACTGCGCTCTACCGGCCTTTGGCATTGTGTCAAATCTTAACCTTTAGATTAAAAATTTACTCGAAAATCGTGTCAAAACTTTTCAAACTTCTCATAGTTACCCTTTTTTCTCTCTCTTCGAACTTTTCAAAGATCTCCGTTCACCTCGTCAATCCGACTAAGTTTTGAGTTTAATCGTTTGAATGGCCGAGATGGTATATGTAAGTTTTCTAATTATTCCCTCATCCATATGAATTCTTTAGTCGGATTTATATAATTGTACAATTCTTTAGTCGGATTTGTACAATTCTTTAGTCGGAATTCGGCCCCCCTAAAATATGTGTTGAAGCTCTGTCCCTGTGCCTCATTCTCATGTGTTTTACTGCTAAATTACACTAGTAGCATTGAGGAAACACACGCCTTCGTTTAATTTTATTATATTTATGAATTTATATTTACAATTTTTCTTTTTAATTTTAGGTTTATGATGCAAAGGTTAGTATTAGATGTAAGTTGCACATTCTACAAACCATAAGATCTAAGTTGAGTTGGAAGGGGGATCGGCTTGGTATGTTTAGTCGTACTGTGTTTGGACCATGGTTAAACATTCAGACTACGTTGCATGATAATCATTTGTTGAATTTCTTACTTCAACACCAAAGGTATGTAGAAGACCCAAGTATCGACATTCCCTTTATCTTTGATATTGATGGGCGTACTTTAGAACTTGGTAGGCAGGATTTTTGTTTAATCATTGCTAGGGTTGTACCAGCTAGATTGACGCTCCACTTTCGTTGGGGATAGCTCTATTGGGGTCTAATTCAAACAAAAAAGAAAGTATTACTAATTAGATTGCATTCTTATAAACAACAAATTATATATCAAATTTACCTTGTCAAAAAGCTCGGCGAAATACTCCCACTTAAGACATTCAGCTGTTCTAGTCCATGACACTGCTCTGGGGATGAATTCTGGCAATCTGGTCCACCAACGATGCGATTCACAAGAAGACTCTATAATCCATTTCTAAAACCAAGAAATCATTACTAATAGTTAAATACATATTAGCCAAAAAAATAATATAAATAATTAAAAAGAACTTTAGTTAAAAAAACACAAACCTTGAAAGCAAAAAAGGAAACCAGACAACGTGTAACTAGGAACATGATTGGGGTTTTTTCTCAATCCATCTAGGTGCTCAAGCTTATGTTTTGAACAAACATTCCTAATAGAATCGTAAAGTTGCCTCCAAATGTGCTCACCCCAAGGGAATGAGTTCCAAGCATCAAAATAGTTAACCATTCTTAAAAATGCATAATCAACTACAGAAACCAATTCCCGACCTATGAAAATAACATCCAAAGATAACAACAAACAAAGTCGAATTGCGTCCTTATCACTGACCTTCGAAAACTTCTCTTAATCCTCAATAAAAGCTAAAACATCAATGATTTTAACACCATATCCTATCTTCTCAGGAAATAACCGATTACGAAAGGGGATATCACCACTCCTATGCTCACGCAAACTAATCAAACCAAACTTAAAACCAGTAACAAGGCAAAACTGACGACGTCCGAAATGTAGACTATGGCCATTAAGATGATATACGAGTGGCAAGTCAAAGCTTTCATCATCAGAAAAAGACTGCTTTTGAAGAACATAATGGATCATACCATCATCGTTCTCAACATACGATATATGAAGCCAAGGTCCGAAACATGTTGTGCGAAAAAGTGAACGACGGGCTTCATTGAGTCTATCTTTGATTAACGGGAAGTAATGAAGTTTGCTCCTAACATGAATCTTAGCGGGATATTCCTATAAAAAAACTAAACGATTAAAACTAAAAATGAAAAACTAGATTTTTTCTGAAATTTTCTCCAAACGTTGTATAATTCATCATTTTCAATCAAAAAAATATAAAATAAAATCAAACTATTTTCATTCCTATAAACGTTGTATAATTCATCACTTTTTCAATCAAAATGTCAGGCCCCAAATTCATCCCTCATCTTATATCATTGTCTATGGAATCAATATTTCACTTAAAAAAAAACCCCCCAATATTCTCTCTCTTACCCCCAATTCAAAAAAACCTATTTGATGAACATCTTCATAACAAAGATGACTTTTCAAAATCTCCACAAATTAACAATCATAAATTCCTACTTCCTTTTGTTTGATTCCTGTTTAAAACCCCCTGATATTGGATTATAATTGATTGATTAATCTGCATATCGAGAGTGGTTTAGGCGGGTTTCTCATCTTGGGTTTTTGTAAATTTAGATTTGTTATTCTCTCTTTAAATCAATTAGACTCCGTTTCCATTTCCGTTTATCTCGCTGTCATTGAAAACCACTGATCCTGTTTTTCTTTTCAATCCTTTTTTTTCTTGTTCTCCCTTATCCTATAAGGGAATTTTAATGGGGAGTCGTAGGATTCAAAGAGGACGACGTTAATCGTATTTCTATTCTCCCATTTATGTTAAAAAATTTCCGGAAAATGGTTTCTGCAAAAGAGCTATTTTTCAATCATGTAAAAACAATAACGGACATTGTTTTGTTTGATTCGTTTTTAGCCCTCGAAAAGGCACGAAAGAAGGTAAACGATTTTGGTTTGTTCGTTTTATCTACGTTGTTTATGTTGTCGCTTGGTGAACAATTTATGCACACTTTTGGGTGGGTCATAATTCTCAAAACTTCACGGCTAACTAGAGGACAAGAATTTTCAAAGAGCTACTTTGAACCAAGGGTCAAGGGGCAGTTCATAAGAGGTTGTAATTAGTATCGTCCTAATAGTGGGGATTCTGGAGGTTCTAATTCCATATGTTAATGCGGTAAAAAAAATCATAAGTCGGTTGATCCATGGGACTCCCACTGCCATTGTTCTTGATGGAAGATTGTAGCGGCTCTACAAAACTTTAGTCTTTCTCCTTTAATGCGGTTAGGATTAAAGAATTTGCGTCCCTTAACCAATCTCAAGAATCGCTTCTTATGAACGATGGGTTTCGTGGACTTGATGTAAGTTAAACTTGAATGTAAGTTACTTAGGGGAATTGTGGGTTCTCTTAGAATTTTCCTCTGTGAAATCGAAATAGGCATTCCGCGATAATGTGGGAGTTAGCTCTTGGTTCTCGGAAATTCGCCAAGCTTCTTTCGATATCAATCCTGGTGGTCGCATTGTGTGGGTAGAAATTGAAGGTTTTCTATTGAAACTATGGACTTTGAACACTTTCAAAAGAATTGTCACCAGGTGGGGGAACTTAATCAACACTAATGACTCTGATGGGAATTGTTTCCACTCGAAACGATTATGTTTGTTCACTAAGTCAATCTCAAATATTTATGAAAACTTCAAGATCATTTTCCGTGGAAAAGTGTATTGGATTCGTGCTAAGGAGGTCCCTGGTTGGACCCCTGACCTGGTGGAGGACTCGGATGAGGAGGAATTATCTGATGACGATTCATTAGAAGAAGGAATGAAGAACCTTGAATCTGAGAATGATTGTAGCAACTCGTTCGAAGTTCCAGATACGGTTTTTGAAAATGAAGGTGGTTCAAAAAAGGACTCATCTGTGGATCCTTTTGGGCTATACCCTTTGCTTAACAAAAAGACAAAGGATCAAAAACATAAGGAGAGTGGTACAAATTCTAGTCCCAAATTCCCACCGGGTTTTACACCTAATAACGACAATGATGATACAGGGGATAAGAAGTCTGTTAATGACTTTGAAGAGGAGAAGCTCAACGAAGACGATGGAGATTCTAACAATTCCAACCTCAAAGAAAATGTAGATGAATCCGCAAGTTTCGGTCGTTTTAAGAAATCAGTGGCACCGAGTTCAGGGGGCTCATTTATGTGTCTTATGGAGGAAGTGGTGAAAGTTGGCCAAACAATGGGCTATAACATGGATGGGGTGATTAACAATCTGTCCGATATCATTGAATCTCAAGGAGCGTCGATTGTAGATCGATGAATTTTTTGTCCCTTAATATACAAGGCCTCGCTCAAAAGGCCAAAAAAGATTGGGCAAAGGAGTTATGTGTGAAGAATAAGGTGAATTTTCTAGCGATTCAAGAAACAAAGATGGAGGAGATTGATCTTTTCAGTGTTCGTCGGTGTTGGGGTAATTCGACTTTTGAGCATCTTCATAGTAATTCGGTAGGCAATTCAGGTGGAATCTTGTGTGTTTGGAATCCCAACATTTTTTGTAAAAAAAGCTTCACTATTTCGGATTTTTTTATCATTATTAGGGGTGTTTGGTTATTGAACGGTATTGACCTCATGATTATTGCGGTCTATGCTCCTCATGATCCGCGTGATAAACGTATGCTTTGGGACTACTTGGCGCATGTTATTAATCAGTGGCAAGGAGAGGTTGTGATTATGGGGGACTTCAATGAGGTTCGCGTCAAATCAGACAGGTTTGGTACTAATTTTAATGTTCTTGGGGCGAATATTTTTAATTCTTTTATTAATTCCACGGGTCTTGAAGAAGTTCATCTTGGAGGTAGTGCTTTCACTTGGTGTCATAAGTCTGCGACCAAAATGAGCAAGTTGGATAGATTTTTTGTATCTAACAATTTGCTAAATATTTTCCCTCACATTAGCGGCATCACTTTGGACAGATTCTTATCCGATCACAGACCGATTCTTCTTCGAGAGTCGGCCCATGATTATGGTCCGGTTCCCTTCCGATTCTTTCACCATTGGATTCATCTCGAGGGCTTTAATGATTTCGTCACTTCAACTTGGAATTCTGCCCCTTCTGTTGACTCTAATGGAATGCGTAACTTGGCGGGTAAATTGAAATTCCTTAAAGCTCACATCAAGATTTGGATTAAAGATAACAAAAGTGAAACAGTTTCTACTATTGCAAATCTTAAGAAGGAGTTGAACCAGTTAGATGCGGTTATTGACAAAGGTACAGGTACTGAGGTAGAAGCGGAAAAAAGAATGGAGGTGTTGGCTGCTCTTCGTAACATTGATCATATTCATTCCATGGATTTGGCTCAAAAGGCCAAGATCAAATGGTCAATCGAAGGCGATGAAAACTCAAATTTTTTCCACGGAATTTTGAATAAAAAACGTAATCAAATGAACATCAGGGGTATTACGATTGATGGCGTTTGGAAGGAGCAGCCTAATGATGTCAAACAAGAATTTCTTTCTCATTTTCAGGATAGATTCGCTAAACCTTCGGAGAGGCGTGCTAATATTGATATGAGATTTCCGAAAACTATTTCTGAAGATCAAAGTCAGGACCTCGAGCGAGAAGTTTCTAAACAGGAGATTAAAACGGCTGTTTGGGGCTGTGGCACAGACAAATCCCCGGGCCCTGACGGGTTTTCTTTTGGCTTTTATCGGCATTTTTGGCCTGTTATTGAGCACGATGTTTATATGGCTGTAAATCATTTCTTCATTCATGGAGAAATTCCTCCTGGTTGTAACTCATCATTTATAGCTTTGATCCCAAAAGTCCCGGACGCTAACTTGGTCAAGGACTTTAGACCTATTAGCCTCATTGGAAGTATCTACAAGATCATTGCCAAGATTTTGTCTAACAGGCTTGTTAATGTTTTGGGGGACATTGTTAATGAAGTGCAATCTGCATTTATCGCCGAAAGACAAATGTTAGACGGTCCGTTTATTCTTAATGAGATTCTCCAGTGGTGTACCAAAAAGAAGAAGAAAACTCTAATTTTTAAGGTCGATTTTGAAAAGGCCTTCGATTCGATTAGATGGGATTTTTTAGATGATGTTCTTAAAGAGTTCGGTTTCAGGTGTAAATGGCGTAACTGGATTCAAAGTTGCCTAACTTCTTCTAAGGGTTCTATTCTTGTCAATGGATGTCCTACGAATGAGTTCCAATTCTATAAAGGGTTGAAACAAGGCGATCCTTTATCCCCCTTCCTCTTTATCCTCGTGATGGAGAGCCTTCATTTATCTTTTCAAAGGATCGTAAACGCGGGGATGTTTAAAGGTATTGTGTTAGATCAATCTTTATGTCTTTCGCATATGTTCTATGCGGATGATGCTATTTTCTTAGGGGAGTGGAGTGACGGTAATATCTCCACTTTGATTCACGTTTTGAAATGCTTTTTTCATGCTTCGGGCCTTAAGATTAACTTGAACAAAAGTAAGATAATGGGGATTAATGTGGAAAGTGCTCAGGTCATCCAAGCGGCTGCAAAGTTAGGATGTCTCGTTCTTAAGTGTCCTTTCTACTATCTTGGGACTAGAGTGGGAGGTTCTATGACACGTGTTCAAGCATGGCAAGAGATAGTTGAAAAAGTGAAGTCTCGGCTTTCCAAATGGAAATCCAAAACTTTATCTATTGGTGGTCGTTTAACTTTGTTGAAATCGGTTTTAGGATCTATTCCAGTCTTTCACATGTCTATTTTCAAAGTTCCTTCAAAGGTGCTTCATATCTTGGAGTCTATTAGAAGTCATTTCTTTAATGGCCATGATCCGGGTAGTAAAAAGGCTTCTTGGGTTAAATGGAACAATGTTTTGACAGACAAAAAACGAGGCGGGCTAGGCGTGTCTAGCTTATTTGCGTTAAATAGAGGCTTGATGATTAAGTGGGTTTGGAAGTTTCTCTCGCAAAAAGACTCTCTTTGGACTAAAGTTATTGTGGCTATTCACGGTGTGGGTGGTAAAATTCATTCGGAATGGACTTCTACTGGCAAATCATGTTGGCTTTCGATTTTGAGTGAAGTTCGATCTCTCCAAAGAAAAGGTATGTACGTTTTTGATTATCTGACTCATAAGATGGGAAACGGGGAGTCCACCAAATTCTGGTTGGATCATTGGCATACTAGGGGCATTTTTAAAGACATTTTTCCCAGATTATACGCGCTTGAATCCTCAAAGGATGTTACTGTTAGTTCCAAGATAGGCGACACGAGTTTGGTCTGCTCCTTCCGTCGAATTCCTAGAGGGGGTATCGAGCAAAATCAATTCGACAGCTTGGTAGAATTGGTTCGTTCTGTCACTATCGTGCCTTCGGCTGACAGATGGAATTGGAATCTGGAGAGTACGGGTATATTTTCGGTGGCCTCTGCTCGTAGACGTATCGATGAGATATGCCTTCCGAATATTGGAGAAGAAACTAGATGGGTAAAGTGTGTCCCGATAAAAATCAACGTTCTTGCCTGGAAAATCAAGACCGATGCTTTACCTACCCGGTTCAACATTTCTCGTAGAGGTATTGACATTCAGGATATGTCGTGTCCCATTTGTGATAATGCTATTGAATCGACGGACCATTTGTTCTTTAGGTGTGGATTGGTTCGGGACATTGCTAATAAGGTTTTGAGCTGGTGGAATTTGGATCACGCAAACTTGAACTCATATGCAGAATGGAAGTCTTGGCTTGTTTCAATTCGTATGGATTCCAAACTCAAAAAGATGTTCGAAGGAGTTTGGTACTCCATTTGGTGGTACGTTTGGATCTATCGAAACAAGCTCCTATTTGACGAGAGAAAACCTTCGAAGTCGATGCTTATTGATAATGTCATTGCTAGTTCTTTTTATTGGTGTAAGTATAGATCTAAAGCCTCGTTCGGATGGAACGAATGGCTCAAAAACCCCTATATTATTGTTTTGTAATCTAGCTCCTTGCTAGTTTTTGTTTCTAATATAATCGCCGTTCCAAAAAAAAAACATCAACGATGTAAGCCCTTAACATTTCTTGAAATCATCCTTGCAACAATTAACCATGATGTCATCAAACATTTTAATAAAATCATCCAAATCAAACATCTTAAACCCTCTTCATTCATCTCCAAAACCTTCATCACTTTTTTTAAAAAAATGACGTCACCGGAATAAGAAGACTTCAATTTCTTTGATACCCGTATTCTTCTTCTGCTTTGGTATCCGTATTCCTCCAAAACCATGATCATTAGCTTGGCAGACGGCGGAGACAGTGGCGGCGGTAGCGGCTGACAGCACATGATGTTGGCAAAGGTGGCGGCAGAACTAAACGATAGTGGCGGCAAAATCTGATATGTAAGACGGTGGAATTTGGTGGTTTGAAGAAAGAAAGAGAAAGATGTTTGTGTTTTTAAAAGAGA
>BQNB010188567.1:0-10119 GCA_026074375.1 Tanacetum coccineum | reverse complement strand
GATGGCACATTGTACAAAACTATCTGAATTGGTGAGCAAAAGAAAAGAGAGAATTAGTGAGACGAAAAACAGAAAGAGAGTTGTGTGATAAAAAAGAAAGAGTAAATTGGTGAGCAAAAAGAATTGAGAGATAATGTGAGTATAAAAACAGAAAGAGAGATTGCGAGTGCCAAGATTTAGTGATGGACATGATTTTTAGATGATATTGAAGTTAAAACTGGTCTCTCAAAGTTAGTACTGCTGGGTATTACTTAGTACTGCTGGGTATTACTTAGTACTGCTAACCATGTTTTGATACTACTAGGCGAAGTTAGTACTGCTAGACTTCAAGTTAGTACTGTTAGACCAAACTTAGTACTGCTAGATGACCGTTAGTACTGTTTGAGGCATAACAGAATTTTCTTAATTTAATATAGCCGTTGAGATATTTTCGCCAACAACCTAGCCTATATGGTTTGACTAATTGGAGAATTCATGATCTTTCTATAAATTAGTAAGATTTCTTCAATATAAGAACAAAATTCTTTTAGTCGGTCAAATCACAACCCTAAGTGCTCTTTATATTATCTCAATTAACTTTGCCAAGCTTGCATACTCTCATCTACGATCTCATCCCAGAACACTAATTACACTTCTCTTCATCAAATGGCGAATTTGGACTTTTGTGATAAACATAGCATGGTCACATACTTACAGAAGTCAAAAGGAAGTGAAGGATTTCATTAGATAATTGATTTTTTCACCACAAGTCACATTAAGTATACCCTCACTGAAAGCCCAACTATTTATGTCTCACTCATAGAGCAGTTTTGGCAAACTGCTTTTGCAAGCACATCTGAGAATGGAGTGATGGAAATAACTGCTACTGTAAACTCCAGAATAAAAGGTCACTATTTATTTTAACTTCTATATTAATTTTATAAATTTTCATTTTTAAAAATTTTGGTTGAAATCGAAATTCTTGAATTTTGGCGAGTTTCGGATCGTAAGTCACCCGTTATCGATCGAGAAGCTAATGGACGCTTAATCATAGCCTCAGAAATTTCATTTGAGATATTTTAGTTGGAAATATTATCACCGACCTATTCCGAGTGTGACATGTTTAAATTTGCGTTTTTGAGAAATTTGTGTGTCGGGCTAGCTTTCGGGCCAAAATACTATGAGTTAGTAAAATTTAGTAAAAATAAAAGCCCATAAAACTCTCCTTGGTCCATATCCAGTCGAAATAAATAAATATGCACCCTTAGAATATTTTTTTTATATATTACCTAATTTAAAATTTTACTTGTCCTAAATTAATACAAGCAAATACATATTTATGGTAAACATCAAAACCCTCTTTATATTTTTTTTATTGTTCGGCTAGAATCACAAAACCAAGACCCAACCCCTAGTTTTTCTCTAACCCTCCTATATATATATAATATATATCCTATAATCCTAATTTAAAACCTATACACCGATTCTTAGATACACACACACTCAAACTCTCCTATGCAAACATATACACCCTTCACCATCATTATCAAATTCCAATCAAAAACCATCCCATTCACATAAAAACAAAGATTCCTCACCCTATAAATAATAACCCATCTTCAAGAAGCCACCATGCATGTGTTTTAAGAAGGTATAAAAAGTTTGATCATCTTGATTTATGAAGTTTTTAGAGGTTTTGATGGTGGCAAGGGTTTTATAAAGGTTTAATAAGGTTTTGGTGTAAGAGTTATCATAAGAAAAGTAAGGGTTTGGTGTTGTTTGGCCTCTTTTGATTTCGGCAGCCCTAGAGTCCAAGGGAGAGAGTTTTTGTTCAATCTTGATCATCTTGTTCATCTTATTGTAAGCCTATGGACTTCTTTCTTTTGATTGTTAATTTATTTTGTTTTGCATTTGCTTGATTTCCACTCTTTACAAGCATGCATGTTCTTGATCTTATGATATTTGATTTGATCTAAAAATTTATGTTATGAAGTATGGGATATTTTTAGGAGATGTGTTGAAGCATTGCATGTGGGTTGATTGTGTTTTGGATGAGTTTAGAATAGGTTTGGATGGATTTATTTGGGACTATTTTAAATCAGTAGCAAAAACGTGTGTTTTCTCAAATATTTTTGGCCTAGAGCCTGTGATTAAATTATATGGTTGAATAGATATAGGTATTAGCATCATGTGATAGTTGGATGCTCAACCAATTCCTCCGGATGAGGAAGTTATGGTCAAAATACGAAAATAGATCAAGTCTGGACCTTTGATTGGAAAACGTATTAACCTCCAGGTTTTTGAACTAAAAGTTTGGATTTTAAAGCTTAGGTCAGTACTAGACATCTTAGGTAAGCTCCAGCACTTGGCCTCACATCCCTTTCGATTATAGATTAGGATTTATGGTCTTTTCCGTAAGGAGTAAAAATTCAGTCAACTTTCTGTTTTGACTTACGGTTAGTAAAAACTTCACGGTTAGTAAAAAATTATTTCTCGTGGAATGGTAAATGTTTGATTTGATTGGCCTTAAAGGTTTCAAAATACTAGACTTCATTTTATTTTCAAGGGGTGAAAGGCCAGTGTTTGTACCATTTTATAGATTAGAGATACAAGTCCATGTAACATGATGTCCGTTCCAGAATTTCAGTTTTTACGTCTTGGTTAAAAATTGTAAATGTGTAAATAACCATATCTAAAATTTGAATTAGATGGCGAAACTTGGTAGATGTTTAAACACATATAAGATCAGGTCACACACCAATTCGGGAGTAAAAATACCTTAGTAAAGTTTAGGTGCAATGTGGTGCATATCTTAGGAACATATCCCATACTCTTCAAACTATTCTTACATATTGTTTTTACTTTATTTACCTATAAGTCGGTCCATATCCTATAGGTTGTCGGTGATTGTTGGTGACCTCTCTCGATTCATATATTTAGCTTCTCGATCCTCGTTACTTATTCGACTTACGGTGAGTTCATAGCTTCGCTTTTTAAATATCTTTCTTAAACCCCGTGAGGGAGATGCATGCTAGTTTTATAAAACGAACACAAGTAGGTTCTTCTTATATGCTTAGACCCGTATGTGAAGATTTTGTTGCTTGAGTAGCTTTCGTCATAAGTCTCCTCAATCGGCGTGTGCGGTTTCTACTGGGGTTGGGGGTGTTAGCCGCCTCATACAAATTTAATGCACTATGACGCCACTTCCTAGGTAGGCTTGACAACCCGGTCCGGTTTTTGGGGGTTTGGATCCGAATAGTGAGCACTCCCAATGTACGGACATATTGTATGGAGATTTGTAGTAGGTATATGACGAAATACCTAGCCTGGGGGCATTCATTGAATTATGATTGTTATTATTATTTGTATATGGAATTTAGTCGATGGGATCGGTGTCACGAGCTCAATGCAACTGTTGGTTAATAGCTTGTCTGGCCCACAAGTCTATATGATGCTTATGAATATTATAATGCTTGTGTTCAACTTTTTATCACTTATAAAACCTATGAATTCACTCAACGTTTCGTTGACTTTTTAGCATGTTTCATCTCAGGTAATTGAAGTTCGGAGGCTTGGAGGCAATTAAAAGGAGGAGTTGCGCTAGTTTTTGTTTATCAAATATTAAAAATTAACTCCTTTGCTCAAAAACAAGTTTGGTTGTAATGGATAACTTTTTATGTTTCTTTTGGGTAACGTTCATGGGACATCTTGTTGAATTTAAATTAGTAATATGACGCATGTTGATTTTAAAACGTCTCTTTTTGAGTCGTTCTTTATATTCTTA
Source organism: Tanacetum coccineum (assembly GCA_026074375.1). Classification (NCBI taxonomy): domain Eukaryota; kingdom Viridiplantae; phylum Streptophyta; class Magnoliopsida; order Asterales; family Asteraceae; genus Tanacetum; species Tanacetum coccineum. The sequence goes on along the minus strand of BQNB010188567.1, from coordinate 6,356 downwards.
TGACTATTGTGCTATGAATTTAACACCTAAATATTGGTTCTATTGCGAGTAAATTTGGGGGTGTTAAAGGATATGCATGTATTTGTAGGAAATATGAGTTACGTTATGGATTTCACCATTCTGGAAAATATTGAGACTAATATTGACCCTAGTCTGTCCCATGTAGTATTTGGGCGGCCTTTCATTGAAATCGCCTTCCTAGCTATAAATAGGAAACACGGGTTAATGACTTTCATGGATGGAAATAAAGAGATTACCTTTAAAACACCATATAAGGACCCGAAGAGGAACGAACTATCCAGCAAAGGTCATGACTTATTGTCATCTATGTTAATACTCAGTGAAGATAACTATGATAGAGGGTGTAGGAAACCATCCGACTTAAAAGATGGATTTTATAGAGACACCATTAAGCTTGGACCTGAATATGTGAAAAGAATTGTTGATGAATGAGAAGTCACGTAAGAGCATGTGACTTCGAGTCTTGCTACAAGACTTATAAATGAAGAAAAGTACTTCTTAGGAGGCAACACAATGTTTATTTTTACCGCATATTAGGAGTGTCTTGTGTTTTAATTCTTCTTATTTATTCTTTTATGTTTGAATTCATCATTTTTATAATCATGCTTTGCTTTGTCTTTAACCTCGTCTTAATTTCAATCAAAGGTATTTTGCAACAAAATACGTGTAGGGGAAATATCTGGTTTTTAAAAGCCAATTCAAACATGAGAAATAAATTATTTAGATTAATTCGCGTCAGTTTCGAGTCATATGATTGTATTGACTAATCTCAGGTTTCATGCAGTAATTCATACAAGAAAAAACTATATAATCATGTGCAGGAAGTTTTTCAAAGAAAACGAAAAGAAAATTCTCTCAGAGGCTGGAGATGGCGTCAGGATTTATCCTAACAGCATCATGAGCCCAGCTACAGGAAAATTTGAAAATTTTCAAGTATTTTCGAAAAATAATTTGCACAACATTTAAAATTTGTAATTCTTTTATAAACATGCAGAAACCTATGAATATGTCATTACTCTTATCCTATATTTACTGCTTTCATAAAGTCAAACCCTAAACTCTCATTATATTTATATTTATCCCGCCGATTTTATGCTTGGTGTAGTTGTCTTTGTCATTGATTACAGGTTATATTTAATGAGAAGAAGCTTGGAAATTCTTAGGAAGTTTGATTAGACGATTCTTGGAGGACGATTTAACCAGTTATTGCATGTTTCTTCTCCATTATTGAGCAAACCAGGGGAGTACTAGTTTCTTTTACTTGTTTTCTTTTCCCTTTATTCGTTTTTACGGGTACTTCTAATTATGTAACACATTCTGAAGCACTTGTGGATTCTTGAAAAGGGAAAAGACAAAGTCATCATCAAAGCCAAAAGCAAAGGTATCTACTTCGTCAAGCTCCTAAAGAAGTTGTAATAAGAGAAAGTATATCTCACCAACAGATTCAAAGATTTCATGCAAAAGAACAAAGGAAAAGCCATATTGACTGAGCCTTAAATGCCACTTAAGAAAAATGATGCAATAAGGCTTGATGAAAGCTTGCAAGAGAAATTGAATGCTGAAAGTTGGAAAGAATATCAAAAGAAAATAGATTTGCACAAGAAGAAGCTAACAAAACAGCTATTTATGAAGAATGAGACAATGAGCAAGCCATGATGGAGGCAGATTATGAGTTAGTTGTAAAGTTAGAGGAATATGAAAGAGAAGCCATGTCCATTAAATAAAAATCAAGAAGACTGGCAGAACTTATTAGAGAAAGAAAGAAGTTCTTTGTAAGAACAAAGGAGTTCAGAAAGCAATCACAAAAAACCTCGCTCCTACAATCTCAAAGAAGAAAATCAATTAACAGTATCTGAAGAAACAATAGGTCAGGCTACTCACATCACGCCATTAAAACTGATAAAAGTTTTGATGAAGTTCAAAAGCTTTTTAAAAAGCATATGAAGTGGATAAATAGCTTTGTTCCCATGGAAGAAGATCTTCCTACTGAAAAGGTACAAAAGGAAGAAAGTAGTGTAAAGAAGGGTGAAGACAGTAGAAAGAAAACACTTGCCAAGAAAAGAGGGGGAGCAAAGCAAAGTGAAAAAGTGCTAAAAGACAAAAAGATGAAGGATGATGATGAAAAGGAAGAACTAAGAGCTCACTTGGATATAGTTCCAAGAGATGATGTAGCTATAAATGTTGAGTCATTAGCTACAGGATATCCTATAGTTGACTGGAAGACACACGCTATAGCAGAAAACAAGATGTATTATGAGATCATTAGGGGTGATGGAAGCACTAAATATTACAAAATCTTTACTGTAATGCTTAATGATTTCGACAGACAAGATGTGTTGGAGCTATACAGATTAGTAAAGGAAATATACGAGTCTACAAGTCCTGAAGGTTATGACAGATTACTTTGGGGAGACCTCATAACTTTATTTGAATCAAGTAAGGAAGATAAGATCTGGAAAACTCAATAGGACTACACATTGTTAAGCTGGAGTCTATATGATTCTTGTGGAGTTCATGTACTATTGATGGATACTGGAGTTGCTATTCACATGCTTGTGGAAAAGAAGTATCCACTTACACAAGCAATGCTCTCAAGAATGTTAAGTAGAAGACTTGAAGTTGATCATGAGAGTGAAATGGCGTTTGAACTTCTCAGATTTACTAGATCACAGGTTGAAAAGTAGAAGAATGTTTGAAAGAATCCTCTCAGAAAGGTTTAATTCAAGAAACATGACGATTTGAAGGTAAATCACAAGTTTAGGGGAGGATTGTTGGGAATTAAGAGCTACTACAGAGTTTATACTGCTAATACAACTTAGTACTGTCAAGTCAAAAGTTTGTACTGCTTGAGTTATAACTAACAGTACTAAACTGGTTAGTACTGCTAGTGTAAAAGTTAGTACTGCCAGTACTAACTTAATACTGCTGAGAAGTTAAGACTACTATAAGATGATAAAAGACTGCTAGAAGATTAAAGACGCGTGAAGAGATATGTATTGACTTATTTTGTGTATATCTTATATAGTTAGAAGATATGCTGTTACCATGTATAGAAGATTTGTAATTATCTTGTAAAGGACTCCTTGGTGTATAAAAAGAGATCCTAGGTTATGGTTTAGAAACAACACACAAATATAGATGAACACAATAGATTTGTGCATGCTTCAAGGTTGTAAACCCTAGTACTAGATAGAGTACTCGTATTATTAATCTTAATAATATTGAAGCTTTTTGTTACATCTTTGTTCAATCATATTTAATGTTACATTCATAATTCTTCTAGGTATTGAAGAATAGATTCCGCATACTCTTCAATATTTACTCAAAATTTATACCATTGTTATTTTGGATTTATCCAATGTAACATACTTTTTACAAGCTAAAGAATCGATCATAGTATGTTCCGAATTTAGTCCAATCCTATTTCAAATTTAATCCAATCTACTATAAAAAAAATACGAATATTTTATACTCTGAATATACAACCTTCACCCTAAATTCCAAACAACTACTATATATTACTATAGTTTATATATATATTGTGGTCAAATTGGTGCCATAAATACTCCCATGATGATCTTGGACACAAATATGTCAAATTACTTTGTAACGTTTTTTTGTGTGATTGTGTCTAACTAAAGATACTTTTTCTTGTTAATAGAAAGAAACCATAGTCACAAAAAAGATGTATAACTTGGTTTCATGACTGTTATCAAATTTAAACATGACCAAAAACCCAAATTTATTTTGCAATTTGAGTCCCTTTAGCATTAAATATATAAGACAAAACAACCATTGTCCAAGTTTCACAAAATATTGTTTTGGGTTTGATTTATGGGTTTTTCTAAGGGGCACATGATAAGTTGGGGACAGAGGTTGCGTGTTACGGCCAACAATCATTATTATTAATTATTATCAGGTTCCACAATCACATACTTGCCAATCACACACAACCTTTTGTCCCCAGCATATCATGTGCCACTGGGGCAAATGACTTGATACCGATTTTTCGTAAAACTTGAGCCGCAAAATCTTCTCAATGTAGTCGTCTTATGTATTTGGCAATAGTCGTTCTAGAAAAGAGGTTTTAATGACTAAATTTTTTAAGAATCGATCATACTAATACTCTTTACAAATTTAGTCCAATCCTATTTCAAGGACGGAGAAAACCGAACTTTTGGCTAAATAAGTCGTTTGGATAAGAGCTCATTGCATAGGGCACGGTCCTTAGGATCGGGTGTTCACACAGATTTACACTTTTTGGAGACATATATCGTGAAAAAGAAAGTTCTTTCCAAATGAGGTGCATGACCATCCATATTATGAGTAATAGACTTCAATGACTTTTGGGAAAAACCCAATGGGTATAACAACGAGCTAGTGAGATTAGGTTTAAGAGTAATACACGCAACACAGGCCAGCCAGTAATCAAATTTTAGATAATCAACATACATGGACGAAAATTAAAGAGCTTCATGTAGCTGAACCAAACACTTCCCAATAACCAAGAGCTAGTACTGTTGTCTACGTAAATGCACCTCTTTATTCGCTCTAACACCTGCCACTCTCCAAACATAAATATTTCATTCTACTTCCATCCTCCCCTTCAAGAGCAACAAACAACACTCCATTTTCACAAACATCAAACACATAACGAATTAAGAGTACTCTCATCTACCTGTTTTTCGTTCTTTCAGACGACCATGGTGACAACATGTCGAAACGTCAAAGATCTATGCCGTATGTTGCTTGCACGACTTTTTTTTATTTTTTTTTTAGCATGTTACTTGTTATCTATCATAGATATAAGCTTTTTATGTCATCTTTGTAAAAATGTGGAAGTAATTTTTTGTATATGTTGTTTTGTTTTAGGTTTTGTTTAATTTGAAGAGTGTATTGATGATTTGCATTGTGTTCTTGAGGTGACTGTGGTGTGTCTCACCACCAACCAATCTTTTTATACACTTTCCGGTGATATATGTTAAAACGGCAAACGATTATACGGACGTTGTGAGTTTGTCTGGTAAGAATTGGTAAGCCATTAGCCGCCATTTTCGGTTGTTGTTGTGTAAGAAGTGTGGAGGGGCTGATACTTTTAAAAGGGTGGAGATAGAGTTTTAACTGGATGAAGAAATATGATTGGTTGATTGACCTACACACGGATTGAAGTTAATATGAATATTGAACGTTGGATTAAGATTAATGAGTTTTGATCTATGCAGGGCCGGATTTCAAGGTGTGCAATCGCACATGGCCCCCAAAATTTTGGGGCATCCAATGCTAAAATGTAGCACTGATCTAACTGTGGGTTTTCCGTAAAATTGAAGAACTTAAGATATCTGATGTTATAGAAGCCAAAAACAAAGATCAACTTCATGTGATTTAATGAGAAAAAAAAGTCAAAAATCAGAGTAACAGACTAACATTGTAACAGGCATGATACACGACTGAAGACGATGATAAGTAATGGGTAATATTCAGTTTTCCCCTTAAGGTTTATGGCTTTTACATTTTTGTCCTACTACTTTTAGTTGTAGTCTTAAATAAGTAAAATTTTGTATCTCAAATTAATACTTTCAACCCATGTATAGAAAGATCGTTTTAGTCCAATTTGTTTTTCTAATGAATTTATATGTACATTCTCCATCAAAAGGTTTATATAGGGGGTGTTTGGCTAAGCTTATATGATGGGCTTATGAGCTTATTAGCTTATATGTGTTAAATAAGCCGAAACTAAGTGTTTGGCTAAGCTTATATGACTGGGTTTATGAGCTTATATAAGGGGGTTTTGGTAAGCCCAAACTTTGTGGCTTATATAAGGAGGGGTGGACTTATATAAGAATATTATATAAAAAAACTTTTATACTCTCATTTAATAATTACACCCATTTTATTTTTATGTACTTTTTTGTCATTTTACGTTACTAATTATATAAGTTAAATCAAACACTTAGCAAGGGCTTATGAACTCATGATATATAAGCCATAAACGGCTTTTATAACATAAGCATAAGCCCAATTCATAAGCTTAGCCAAACACCCCCATAATGTTATACACTTTTTTATTTTTTTTATACATACCTTTTTCTCTAAATATATTTAATTTTTTCTTGTTGCTTGTGAGGCCTATATTGTCAAAATGGCAGAGGGGCTTCAAATTTCACGAGACGGCCCTGGATCTATGTTTTGTGAGATGATGTTGTGTGAACGATGGAAGAGTTTTTTGTTTGACTATTGCACTTTTAAAATATATTTAGCAAACTACGTATTTCTAAAACTATTTAAATTTAACAAGGTTTTATTTTTGTTACTAACAAAAGCAGAAATATCTATTT
>BQNB010188566.1:0-11938 GCA_026074375.1 Tanacetum coccineum | reverse complement strand
TTGACAACTTACATATTTCATCCGAAATATTCAAGTATCTTTAACTTGCGATATCAAACGTTAAAGGTCATATCCGAAAATCCCTATTCAATCCTTTTAACAACATAAGTAAAAAATGCTCTCCTTTTCTCTTCGACGAAACATTCTTTCTCTTCAACGAAAACATCCTTTCTCTCCGATGAAAACATTTTTTATTATTCGACAAAAACATTATCTCTCTTCGACGAAAACACTCTTTATCTTTCGATCACACCTCTTCCTTCTCACTCAACCACGCCTCTACAACCATAGAGATGGCTAATCTATTTCCTCTACTGTTAGGATTATGAAAATCCATGTAAAAGACTCGGTCACCCCGTGTTATATCTAGCATAGGTTAGCTCGTAATCTTAGTATTAATCGTTTAGTTACCGTACGAATTATGGTGTTGGGCCGGGTCTTTAACCACTTGTTAGCCCACTCCATGGCCCACTTAGGGGCACCAAAACACTTGTATAAATACCCCTTTCCAGCCATGGGAAGGGGTTGGTTGTTCATTTCATAATACACACACTTAAAGGTGTTTTCTCTCACTAAACTAGTCACTTTCTCTCTTTAAAAATTCGGCCAACCCATCATTCCTAGGCTTGTGTTATGATATCCAATATACTACAATTGGTATCAGAGCCCATGTGATGATTAGATAGATTGTGTGTGCGTTTTCTTGGTTAGTTTAGATCAAAAGTTTGGTTTTTGAAGGTTATCAGAGCCCATGTGATGATTAGATAGATTGTGTGTGCGTTTTCTTGGTTAGTTTAGATCAAAAGTTTAGTTTTTTGAAGGTTTATGGTCTTATTCTTGTCAAGCCCTAAACTCCTCTCATGTTGGCGGTTCGACAGCCCCCAGATCTATTTTGGCTGGCCCTTCTAGTTATATCTGGACTGCCGCAGCAAGGCTTGTGATATATGTCATTTCTTTTAATATTAAACAAACACATCCTCTCTCTTTTCTGCTGCTAAAGAGTGACGTTTTCATACACCAAAAACAATGCTAATATTACTCTATAGATCAATGGGTCATCCTCATTCCTAACACTCACAAGCATCATTGCTTAGTTGTAAATAGTCAAGTGAAATTTCATTATGATAAATGCGTCTCATTTCTAAATACAATTACTTATAATCGTCATACTACAATCTCCTCTCATCTTTGGTCCTCACTCTTATTAAACTCTTCTCTTACCTCGATTGTCTTTTCATTCTAAACGGTTCCTCTCTTTTCAATAATCTTCTCACTTTGGATAGTCGTGTAACCCCCACCATTTTTTCATATAGCAGTGAAAGCTAACTGGGGTATTACTTCATGGAAAACAACAATCATAATCATAGAAAAGTCCAAAAGAGACGGTTGTTCAAAGATACGTTATCTTTCATTTCATATCAGAGTTTTATAGAGGCAAGTTCCAAAATTTAGTTACATACAAGTGATGATAACATGTTTTAGCATCTTCGAGTCATGCCACTCCGTGCGTATATTGCTAATAAAACCTAAGATAAACATGCTATAAAGTTCAAACAAAAGTTTAGTGAAAATTCTATGTTGATAAACAGTAAAATACAAGTCTTTAGTGTAATAATTGTACAAACACAATTATTATGAAAATGTTATTGTTATATCATGGGTAATTTCTCATATATTACCCGTTATTTGTATATGAACGAATGCAAATTTATTGTGTAACAGTGTAATACAGAGTTATTGTCTTGTTTGGTCTGTTTGGTCAGGTAGTGTATGTATTTAGTCCGGTATAAGCTCATGGCACATAAAATGACTTGTGTATAGATATACCAATAATGTTGTGATATTATATATAGAGAGAGATAATGGCCCTCGGTGTAGGTAATTGCCATATACCTATGAAATTCAAATATAGTGTGTTTGGTTACCTATCCGGCTAACACAAACACAGATTCGTCAATACCGATTAGATCGATCCACACATTTGCGTTCACCCGAAAGTGAATTAATGGTCTACTGATAATGAGGGACTTTTGGCATATGTAACTTAGGACAGTAGCTGTAATGTGTATCAGGATAGCATATAACTTGTAAAAAAACATTGTATTCCTGGTTTAAGCATGTAATAAGTCTTCCCTTGAAAAGTAATCACATTTGTTATAGATAAAACGAGATGAATAGAGTTTATACAAGCATGTATCCCCCTGAGGTTTATAAAAACATGGTATATAAGTAAGGCGATGTTATGATTTCACCTGATATGTAGTTGTAATAAATATTCCAAAATGAAAGCTGACGACCTTATCACAATCTTATCCGGGAAAGGTTGATATAGCAAAGTGACTGTATATAGCCCTGTCACGCAATGTGTAAATATGTTGAGTCTTAGGAAGGATTGTACTTAGAACTTTAGTTTTAAGAGTTCATGGAGTTTGATTGAAAGAGTTTGAGAAATTTTGATCACTGTTCGGGCCCATCATAATTTCAGAAGTCATTCATGATAAACGTTTGAGGACGCTAGGAACTTTATCGTAAACCCAACAAACTCAGTCAGAACGTAATACCAAGATGAAACCTCTTAATATGAAGCTCCCTAGTATTGTGATACGATATAATCAGTTTTAAGCGTTTTGATCAATATCTGGAAATGTTAAGCACGAGAAGCGTTAATTAAAGTTATGTCTTGTAAGGTTTTAAACATGATTTTATACTTTTTCAAAATGTTACATTTTAGACCCTTGAGTTTGAAAGTGCAGAATTTACCCCTTGGAGTTTGCACTTTTACGACTTTGGTCCTTCAACTTTAAAAGATATACCAAGTAAACCTTGCACTTTGAAAAGTGACATAATAGACCCCTATAGTTATAACTTTGATAAAATGACATATTCAGCCCTTCTAGTTATTAATTTCAGAAAGTTACGATATATACCCCTTGCATGGATTATAATTACAAAACATGTCCAAATTGCCATGCAAGCTTATGTTAACATTTCAAAAGATATTTATAAGTTATAATAAACTAAAATATGAAGTTTTAACGTAACGCAAGTTTAAAATAACAATTCGTTAGGCTAGGAAGCAAAACGGGTCAAATTAGGGTTTCAAAACGTAAATGCGCGGGTTTTAAGTTACTAATTTTCTTGCATTATCAATATGTATAAATTTTAACATTATTAAGCATGCTAGATAGATTTTAACAATATTTAATCATTATAACAGTTTAGTTTTAAGGAAAATCACAGTATTAGGGTTTTAGGTGTACGGTTTGGATCACAAGGAAAATGAGCATGAATTGAGTTATGAAACTTTAACAAGAGTATATTTAGGATCATATGAACTTTATAAGGGTGTAGTAGCAGAAGTAGAACATTCAAACTGGGTTTGCGCTTCAAGGATCTCAAAAATGGTGGAATTGGGTAGTTTCGGGTAGTATTTCCATCGTACGCCTTGTATCTTGTTTTGCCTGGGCTTCAATTCTTCCAAAGGCTTTGCTTGAATGATCTTCTTATATGTTCTAGGATCATTTGGAGCATGAGGTATTGTTTGCTCAATTAGGTTATAGAAAGAAGAAGTGGGGATGGGTTAGAATGAAGTATTTGTGCTCCTATTTCTAGTAATTTGGAACTTGGTGACTAAGGTTGTAAGAGACCAGGTGAGGACACTATGGGGGGTGATGTGTAAGAGGATAGGATGAGTAAGGAAGGCTTAGTATGCAAGGTGGAGGTGGTTCTCAGCAGTTTTAGGGGTGTTTGGTTTGATTTAATATGGCTGTTTTTGGAACAGCCACATTCAGTCTCACGGTAAATGTTTCCTTTTACTAAAACCGTAATCCGTTGAAGCTCAAACCACCACGCATTATTAGATATTTGAGTCATCTACAACGTTTAGTTTTACATATTGATGGTGACATATAGAAATATTTAGAGATAATAGCCATTTACTACAGGTGTGCACAATCTGCGTACCTTTGCCATTTTCGACTGTAACTAATTCATCCGACGTCGAATCGGGTTGATTCCACCGGCAAAATGATCACAAGACATAGGGATACAACCTAGTGTTTTCACTTAAATATCTAGACCTATTGATTTTTCTCAGATCCTATGTTTTATAGACTGACGATTCTGAAACTAGGGCTAGGTTTAGGTTTTAGGGTAAAACTAGATTAGGGTTTTCTGTGTTTAATTCCTTGATTATGTTTTTTATTGTTGAAATGATGAAATGATGATAGGATATGATTGTTAATGTTGTAATTTAAGTTATTACAAATTATTTGAGTGTTGGTTTGGGGTTATGATGGATAAAAAACAAAGAAATGGGTCATGGTTTAGTATTTTGCTCGGGTTAGGGTTTCTGACTTTTGTATTAGGGTTTTGAGTGTAAAAATGTGTATGAAAGCTTATGAATTATAATTTTTGGGGTTTTAAAACATTGTTGAGTGTAGTAGCTTGCTAACTAAGTGGTGATGAAGAAACTGAATGAAAAAGGAGGTAAAAACGGCTATTTTGGAGTTCCATTCTTATGATTTATACATTGTGCTTTATAGGACTGTACTTGACTTAGAGGAGACGATTATATTTCAAATGAGATGTTATTATTTACTTGTAACATTATCTTAGTAGCTTGTATATTCACTTTAGATATTAATCTTTCATGGAATTTAGGGTTTAGAGGTATTCGATTTAAAACGGGGTGTTTTTAAAAGCCCGTTTTGATATAACGTTGCGAATGGTACATTATAGGAATAATGTACTTTGTAATAAGGATATGATGATATTGACTTGACATATTGTGATGTTTTCTTGACATATATGAAGACAGGATGGCCATGATGTTGTGTGGCTTGTCTACTTTAGTTATCAGTTACCTTGCTTAATGAATATTGACAATGCATGTAATGTTAATAAAGCGGAAAAAATTTCCATATAATTGTGAACATAGTAAAAATGGTTGATGAAATTTTGGGTTGTTATATTCACCCCTTTCAGAATCTGTCCGAGATTTAGTTGAAAGTTGTAGTGAATAGATGTAGGTACTGGGCATGAATTTGATTTTTATGTTAGGCTAATCAAGGTCACAAGTCCACGTGTGTGATGTATTTATTTTTTTTAATTATGTTGTACACCATAATTATAATTACCTCCTTTCACATGTCTACTTATTTTCAAGACTACACCTCTTGATGACAGCCAATAGAATTTCTTCTGTTACTGATAGACTTGGGTGGTTGAAATACTTGTGATTTACAAAAACCTGTAGGTTTATGGCATACCATTCTTCTGCTTGCTATGTGATCGTAGGAAAGAATGTTATTTCATTATCCTTTAAAAGTACATTCGATTAGAATGCTAATCACAAGTCTTGTCAAAATTTCTACCTAGTAGGTATTGAAATTCGTTTGACTTTGTAATTATAGAGTTCTTGTGTGTTTCCTTGTTTATTATGTTGCAGAATATAACATAGAATTTTAGAATACGGAGATCATGGAATGAGTAATGTCAAGGAATGATTATGAATTTATAAGAGAGTTGCTAATCACATGAGATACAAATTTGGAAATGAACAATTTTGAAGGTTAATAAAGGTAATAAATGTTAATTGATTAGAATTTTTTGTACAAACGGGATTTGAAAGAAACTTGTTAGTATGTTGTTCTTTAATTAAGCCTACTTTTTTATAATTTGTCACGTACAAAAAGAAGCAATCAACTCCTATGTAATGAGAATTTATAATTTCATAGTTCAGAGATTTATAATTTCCTTATCTCAAATTGAAGTAAGTGGACCTAATTCATTCAATAAGATTGATCACAAATCGTCTAACCTAAGCATAAAAACTATGATATGGTAATTGTGTAGAAAATGAGTGCTATATAATTTGAGATGTTGATTGTACTGACGCCCATATAAATCGAGGATGATATTTTATGGTGCAAAGGTATAGAGAGTATTCAGAGTTTGGAACATTAATGGAAATCGATGGAGATTGTCAACTGATGTCGAGTTTGATAGCGTCAGATAACAGTATGTAACGGACTCATCACTTTATTATTTCTTAGATAGACTTTTGATACGAACTTATATCTTATGTAAAAAGAGTTGTACTTTATGCTAATATCTTGTAGTAGGATAAAAGTAACAAACGACGAGGATTGTTGCTTGATGATTAGAGTTTTTAGATTGAAGAAGATTCTGATGAGAGTTGAATATCCTCGAGAGTTGTTTTTAGGGTAGAAATCCTAAAGTGAACAAAAGCAAGTTGGACTTAAGTATGCTTTCTGTAGCCTGTTGTTTGCTTTCGAGCACTGGTTCGCATAATGTCCTTTCTTTCCACAGGCATTACAAGTTACGAATACCGTTTGTAGATTAGTTCTAGTAGTTGATCTTTTGTTTCTGCAGTTCTTGGTCAGATGTCCTATCTTGTTGCAAGTTCGCACTTGACAGTGAAGGACCTATGATGATGCAGGTGCACTTTCACACCAAGGGGATGATTCCCAGTATACCCATTGGTAGCAGTATAAGTCCTGAAGGTTTCTTGCTTCTTGTTCTGTGCTGGTGGTGATCATTGTTACGGTTGTTATTGTTATAGTTATTCTGATAGTTGTTGTTAATGAGTTTTCCCTATCCTCAAGCTTTCGTTACGGTTTAGCTTTCGTGCACAGACTCATGCTTTATTATCTGATCCATTAGCCTTTGGGCTATGTTGATGGCTTCCTCCAAAGTTTGAGGCTTCGAGGCAGTAACATTTCCTTCAATACTTCTAGGTAATCCATTGATGAAGACTTCCATAAGTTTCTCGGCATTTGGTACCATGTTTGGGCATAAGGCGGCTAATTCTTGGAATCTCCTAATGTAAGTCTTAAGGATCATGTCCTTCACAACCAAGTTGTAATAAAAGTCGTATTCCATTTCTTGACTTTAGTTGAGGGCAATACTTATCGGTTAAGAGTGTTTTTAATTCAATCCAAGTGATTTGATTGGCTTGATCTATTCCAATAGGTTGAGCATATGAATTCCACCAAGACAGGGCATCATTGGTTAAAGTACCGGTAGCATATGTCACTTTGTTTTCTTCGGCACAGTGCTTCGAGAAAAATATGATTTCATTGCTCAACCAGCCGAATTGAGGCTAAAAGCTCCGTCCGTACCATTGAAGTGAAAGGTTGACAGCTAACGAACTCTTTATAGTTTCCCGTTTTTGCTACAGGAGTTCCAGTAGGTCCGGTGTTCCTATTGGGATTACTAGTACTTGCCATTGATGCAGCTTGTGCTTTTAGAGCTGAGGAAATGCCATCATTAATCAGTTGTTGGATGGCAGCTAAAGTTATGGCTGGTGTTTCAGATGTTGACGTCCTTTTGGGAGGCATTCTATCAACATAAGAGAGGGGGGGGGGGGGGGGGGGGGGAAATGTAAATAAGAATGACATCACAAGTTTTAAAAGGTAATATTTAAAAGAAAATGTGATGCTAAATGTTAAGAGAAATGCTTATTTTTGAATTTTAAGCACTTAGGGGTTATGGTATGATTCATGAAGATGGAGATAATGATGCAATTGGTGGAAATGATGATGAAAGAGCGATAAGTTGGAAAACTATATGAACGAAACGGGATTGCCTTTATAAATGAACTTGCCCTTCTTACTGTACATAGTCAAGATTTGACAAGCATTTTTATTTATACCACACATCCCGTGGCTAGGATAAAGTTATATATAGCTTGATGATTTTGATCCGGTAGATGATATCCTAAAGATCTTCCTGATTTGTTTGGTGACCAGCTTGGATTTTCTCAATGATTTGTTCAAGATCAGAAATTTTTGTAGTGAGCAAAGGCAATCTTATCCTTTTGCCCTAACCGTTCCTTTTGAAGTCTGATAATCTGAGTGCGGATTCCCTTAAGTTTGGTCTTTAGTTTGTTACCATTAATACGCCTTCTTCCATTCTCTCAATGCGGTGAAGATGGAGTTCATCTAAATATTCAAGATATCTTCAACTTGTTTCTCATGATGTTTCATATAATCTTATCTAACATTTTCCTATTTCAATTACTTGAGGTGGGGTCGGAGTAGATACTGAGAAGTTGGTGTTACCAAATTACAAAGTTGATCGAGTGAATAGAATATAAGTAGTTGAGGAGAAGATGTGGGAATGGATTCGCTTCTTAGGTGGTACTGTTTTCAGGAATAAAGAAATATCGGAGGATTAAAATAGTAGTGATGTGGTAATATCATAGAAGAGTCAAAATAGCTAGTGGAGAGTAATAGGATCTGCGCGGATGTAATAGGTAATTCCTTAGCATGAAATGCTTGTACGTCCTTCAAATAAGGATTATTGTAGAAAGATGAGAATACCGGTGGAATCATATTATCGTTAGAGTTTTCCGAAGAGTTAAAAGAATTGCTTCCCAATGAAACTGGGAAATAATCTGATGAGACCGAAATATAGTTAAGAATATTCTAGTGGAAAAATGCATCCCAATCTCGGAAGTAAAAGGGGTTGGGAGAAGCATGTTATTTAATAAATTGTTGTAAATAACATAGTTATTTATGTTAATAGTATATAGATTGTATCATGTTACATATGTTTCGGAATGTAGTGTCACGGAGGGACTTTTGATGGCTAGTAAAAAGAAATGTGGTTTTAGTTAGGTTTTGACCTTGTTCTCATAACCATGGGCGCTGATACCAATTGTAAATCCCCATGTTTACAATTTAGCTTCGAAAGCTAATTGGGGTATTACTTATGGAAAACAACAATATAAACATAGAAAAACGACCAATAAGATTTGTTTGTTCAAAAGATACGTTATCATTCATTTCAAATTAGAGTTTTTACAAACCCAGGTTCCAATATCTTGTTTTACATGTGAATGAATAAACAAGTTTTGCCATCTTCGAGTCCATGCCCACTCCGATGGCCGTTATATTGCTCAATAACATGAGATAAACATGCTAAAAAGCAACACAAAGGTTTTAGTGAAATTCATAGGTTGATAAACAGTTTGAATAAAGTCATAGTGTCAATTATTGGACTAAACACAATTATTATGAAAATGTTATTGTATGATCTTGGGTCAATGTTATCCATATACCGTTATTTGTATAATTTGCCAACGAATGCAATTTTGTAGTAACAGTGTATTATGCGTTATTGTATGGTTTGGTCTGGCCTGGGTCATGTCGTGTATATTATAGTCTGGTCTAAGCTCTGGCACACAAATGATAGTGTATATATATACTAAAAATGCTGTGTTATTATGTATATATATATATATATATATATATATATATATATACTATATATATATATATAATATATATATATATATATATAGGATAATAGGCCTGTGTGGGTAATTGACATATTCTATGAATTCATATATAGTGAGTTTGGTACCTATCGGCTAAACACAAACAGGATTCGTCAATCTGAAGATCTATCCACAATATATGAGTTCACCGAAAGTATTATTGTTCCATGATAATGAGGGACTTTTGCATAATGTAACTTTGAGTAGCGGTTAAAGTGTATCAGGATAGCATATAACTTGTAAAAACACTTGTATTCCTGGTTTAAGCATGTATAAGTCTTTGAAAAGTAATCACATTGTTATAAGATAAACGAGTATGTAAAAGAGTTTGTAACAAGCATGTATCCCCCTCACGGGTTTATAAAACATGTAAAATAGTAAAGGCGCTGGTTAAGAACTTCACCTGATATGTAGATGTAATAAATATTCCAAAATGAAAGCTGATGACCTTATCACAATCTTAACCGGGGAAGGTTGATATAGCAAAATGATAGTAAATAGCCATGTCACGCAACCTGAGTAAATATGTTGAGTCTTAGGAAGATTGTACTCTAGAACTTTAGTTTTAAGAGTTATGAGTTTGATTGAAGAGTTTGGAATTATTGTATCACTTTCGGGCCATATAATTCAGAAGTCATTCAGTAAACGTTGGAGGAGTAGGGAACTTTAAATCATAAACCAACAACGCAGTCAGAACGTATTACAAGATGAAACTTTAATATGAAGTTAGTATTGTGATACGATATAATCAGTTTTAAGCGTTTTGATCAATATCTGGAAATGTTAAGCACGAGAAGCGTTAATTAAAGTTATGTCTTGTAAGGTTTTAAACATGATTTTATACTTTTTCAAAATGTTACATTTTAGACCCTTGAGTTTGAAAAGTGGCAGAATTACCCTTGGAGTTTGCACTTTTACGATTTGGTCCTTCAACTTTAAAAGATATCCAAGAAAACCTTGCATTTGAAAGTGAATTTATGAACCCTATAGTTTTAACTTTGATAAAATGACATAATCAGGCCTTCTAGTTTTTAATTTCAGAAGTTATCGATTTATACCCCTTGCATGGAATTATAATTACAAACATGTCCTCCAATTGCACATGCAAGCTTATGTTACATTTTCAAAAGATATTTAAAGTTTATAAACTAAAATATAAGTTTTAAAGTAACGCAAGTTTTAAAATAATGATTCGTTAGGCTAGAAAGCAAAAGGGTCAAATTAGGGTTCAAAAGTAAAAGGGCGGGTTTTAAGTTTCAAATTCATTCTTAATCAATAAAGTGGTTTATTTTATCATTAGTTAAGCTGCGTGGGAGGGTGGGGGGTGGCGGGAGGAGGGGGGGGGGGGGATAGGATTAGATTATAACATTATTTAATCTTATAACTTTAGTTTTAAGAAAAACGCGAAATTAGGGTTTCGGGTGTTTAGTTTAGATCAAATGGAAAAATGAGAATTGAAATTGAGTTATTGAAACTTTAACAAAGAGTATTTTAGAAAATATGAACATTTTTAAGGGTGTAGTAGCTGAAGTAGAACATTCAAACACTGGGTTTGCGTTCAAGGATCAAAAATGGTGGAAAAGGGTCGTTTCGGGTTAGTATTTCCACTCGTACGCCTTGTATCTTGTTCCCGGGGCTTCAAATTATCAAGCTTTGCTTGAATGATCTTCTTATATGATCCTAGGATCATATGGAGCAGAGAATGTTTGCTCAATTGGGTTATAGAAAGAAGAAGTGGGGGATGAGTTAGAATGAAGTATATGTGCTCCTATTTATAGTAATTTTGGAACTTGGTGACTAAGGAGGGTAACATTGGGAATTTGTCTTCTAGTAAGTTGACTTCTGTTGACCAAGGTTGACTGGAGGCTTGACTTTTTCTGGCTTTGGATTTGAATTCCTGGCTCTTGTACACTCTTCCGTTCTTGTGTCCGTGTTTGCCCGTTTTTGACGGTTTTCTTGTGATTTTTGATATATCTGTACCTGCACACACAAAACACAAAAACAAGTATATTTTTGCCACTTTTAGTCTATTTTGGGTTTAATTAGGCTATTTTTAGGTATAAACAGATATGTGTAATTTTACACCTATCAATAGCCATTTACTACAGGTGTGCAGAATCTGCGTACCTTTGCCATTTCAGCTGTAACTAATTCATCCAACGTCGAATCGGGTTGATTCCACCGGCAAAATGATAACATGACATAGGGCTACAACCTAGTGTTTTTACTTAATATCCAGATCCTATTAATATTTCTCAGATCCTATGTTTTATAGACTGATCCGACTCTGAACTAGGGCCTAGTTTTAGGTTTTAGGGTTAAAACTAGATTAGGGTTTTTTGGGTTTAATTCTTGAATATTGTTGTTGAAATGATGAAATGATGATAGGATATGATTGTTAATGTTGTAATTTAAGTTATTACAACTTATTTGAGTGTTGGTTTGGGGTTATGATGGATAAAAACCAAGAAACGGGTCATGATTTACTGTTTTGCTCGGGTTAGGGTTTCTGACTTTTGAATTAGGGTTTTGTTAACACGATTCACCCTTAGAACAACGGATCCGGAGGCTTGGTAAAATGGAAAAGAAAAGTATCCATATTATTTAGAGAGAAAAGAGAAGAGATAGAAA
>BQNB010188565.1:0-11938 GCA_026074375.1 Tanacetum coccineum | reverse complement strand
CATATACTTGCACTTCTAGTAAGAGATAGAAACACAACACATTTCTTTTACAAAAAAAAATCAACTTATCTCTTTGTTTCTTTCACTCTTACCCATGACATCATACACAACACCATACACAATTCATAAAATTTATTTTACCACCTAATCAAGTGTTCTCACACCATACTTAAGCTATACTAAGAAGGTTGGAAGGCTTGTTAAACATTTGCAAGGTTTATTTCAAGTGTTTTCAAGTTAAGGTTTTCTATGGAAAACTAGGGTTTTGTGGAAGTATTTTCTTGATAAATACTTGGGTCTTGCTTGTGTATCATCCTTACTCATCTTCATTAAGGTCTCCTAAGAACCCTAACTTACCATATTATTTACTTTCATGCTCTATATAATTTTGTATAGTTAAATCACCATTAGGATACTTTTAAACATGAAAAATGAACTTATACTTGGGATCATGGTTTTATGGACTTTTACACATGTTATATAGTTGTTAATATCATGCTATGATGGATATATAAGTGTTGTACCATGTTGGTTTATGTATAAAAGTATATGTATAAACTAGTTAACTAAAAGTCTACATAATGAGTTTATGATCAAATAAGTGTAAAGGACTTGATATCATGGACCTTCTTGGAAAAATATGGACTAGAGGACTTTATAATATATGAGACATGTGATAAAAATGGTTGTGAAAGACTTGTGGTATTTTATTAAGTTGAAAATTATATAAAACAAGTTATATAAATAAAAATATATAAATATACAAAAGAGGCTGTTTTGATTCGATTTCCAAACAGTGGGTTTGGCATTTTTATAAAATAGTACGTCTCATGACGATTCCAAAAAGGTAAGAAACTCGAAAAACCGATTTATAACGAAAGAGATACGACGATTACAAGTTTACGATAATTAATACTTTTATAAAAATAATTTTATAAAAAGTTACTGTTCATCAGGAATATTTATTTTTGGAAAACATCATAAATAAGTAGAACTTTTAATTACGAGAACGTGCTCGAAAGAAACGCTAAAAACGGAGTTAAAACGAGTAAGATACGACGTTTCAAAGTTATCGAACATTATGTACAAAAGCTGAAAAACCGTAAACGTTTCAGCAGCCGCTGAAGCTCACTTTCGAGGGCCTTCGGGTCTGATTGAGCCGAAGTGTAAAACTACAAAGTTGTTCGGAACGACATTTTACATAAACCTGCCGATTTTCATAATTTTCGGATGAATAGTTTGTAAACTAGACACTTTTCCTGACATGAATAGTGTTGGTTCGTTTTTAATAAAAGTTTTGCGAAACATTTTAGAATCACTTATATAATGGTTATACGTGTTTTTAACTTTATAAATATTATTTTACAAGATGATTAAACTATTTGTACAATAACATTATACGAATCATAAAAAAATGTTAAATCGAGTGTTTTTTTACAAATAAATAAATTATTGGACAATTATACTATTTTTGTTTTACGAGTTCAATTACATGGTATTTAATTATCAAAAACACAGTTAGATGGTGATGTAGCTATATAGAATTATATGTGGCATTAGTTATTAAGGTGCTTAGTATTTATACGCCCTGTATTTAATTAGGTTGTATTCGGTCTTTACCGTGACGCGATTTCTGTTATATTCGGATTTTCATTAACTCAAGGTGAGTTCATAGCCCCCTTTTTACTACTTGATTGTTTTATAAACTCTACGGGGTGAATTACATTGCTTGTTTTACTATTAGACACAAGTGTTTCAAAGTGTTTACAAAGTGTATGCTATCTAGATTATTGTGTCTAAGTTACCGCATTGCCATTTAAGTCCCTACCAAATCATGATCCGTTAATTGCTAATGTAGTGAGCGCTAGTGTTGTGGATAGATCTATCGAGACTACTGTTAATCCCCACCATGGAATTCTAGTTACAAAGTGATCATGTGCATTAACATTTTGAGTAACTTTGTAGGTCTGTTTGGCAACACCCTATACTAAATCTGGGGACACCTGACAGTAAGGTATTCAATGGTCATGAGCTTAGTGCAATAATACATGTTTTGGACTACTGGATTTGTTTCATAGTCTACCGTTACTTAAATCTTGTGGTCAACGTCTTTTTTACCTGATAAACCTATGAATCACTCAACATTAGTTTGATTTTATCATGTTTAAATTCAGGTCCCAAATGTAATAAGTTTTGTATTGGAGCTGCGGGGATATCATGAAGATGGATTATGTGTTTTCTTTGAATTCGATGCACTCTTTAACTTTTAAAAACTTATGTCATCTTTTAAAATCGTGAAACTTTTGTGTTACAAATGTGTGTTGAAGCTTTATGACACTTTTAAGTATGTGGGACCTAATGTAAAAACTCTGATATTTTATAATGCATCGAATGTACTTAATTAAAACGTCTCTTTGAGGTCGTTTCCTATATCTTGTTTGTTGTACTATGACGTGGCACCCTATTGTTACCATTCCGTTGCTACCTGATTATGGGGGTGTTACACTCTTTTCTTTTCTAAGGAACTCCATCTTCTCTGTGGCAGGTACTCCATTTGGATATTCTTTGTGATGTCATCGAGCAAAGTTCGAAGCCTTGTTAATGTGTCATCACTAAACTTGTAGAGTTCATCTAAGCACATTAACATGTTTCTCCCTTGGTTGTCAACATAAATGAATCCTTAAGGGTCTGTATGTGGAGTGTATGGGTCCCTTTTCTTGATGTCGGGTCTGGTAGTTTCTGACTTGGTGATGTTGATCTTCTTCTGGTAACTTTCGACTCCCAGTTGAAGAATATTCGACCTCTCTTATTGAATAACCATAGCTCTTTGAAAACATTCAAGAGTGCTGTGGCAAAGTTAGGCACATCATCGCCCGAGAGATTGGTGAGCCTATTCTGAACAACAAGGATCAGCATGTCCATGATGTCATTGATACGAAGTCATAGGAAGTCGCCTTCCTTGAATGTGTAAAGTTCGTTATCTGCTCTTCGTACTTCAATCTCTCTTAGATACCCATACTCGTTATCTGCTCTTTGTGACTTGGTGCCTTTGGATGAGCTAGACTTTGATTCTTTAGTATTCGGACCTTTTGTTGGTTCAGCATCCTTGCTTGTCTTCCTTTTCTTCAACCCTCGGTCTGATCCAGCAGAAGGGTCTTCATCTTTATCTTTGTCATCACGATCTCTCTTTAAAGAATATGTGTTACCATAGGAATCAAAGAGGTCCTTGTCGAGCTTATAAGATTTGACCAATGCGTCATAGAGTTCTTTGTGTTCTAGAGCAGCTTGATACGATTTACTTTTCTGTATCTTGTCTAAGAGAATCTTCTTCAATTCAAACTCGGTGAGAGATGTTGCAGCCTCGTATGTTGATTTCGGTTAAGAAGAAGATTTGGCCAAGATGAGATAAAGGGTGTAAAGAAAGAAGCCCTCCATACACTTAAGGCAGAAACCGGGTCAATACATATGCTGTCAGAATCACAAGTTGATTGCTGACATTGAAGACGACATCATGGACCCAGTGATGCAATGCACAACCCTTCCCAGCCATTCGAGTTTCTCTTGAAAGAAACTTGTCTCATTTGTCACGGAGACTAAACATGCAATCTACTGTCTCACTCACTCCGAGTAAGTCGGTATTGAAAAGGTGGCAGTCAGCTCCAGCCTCCGATCACTAATATCAAAGCGCACTTTCGAGTCTAGAGCCAAGAGATCATCAATTAATCTCGTTAGGACACATTTCCATTTATCTTGTCTTTCACACACTGTGGAAACAAGGTTATCTTAAGAGTCCTACGCATTATCCTTGTGATATTGCCAGAACATCCGAGTGATACGAAGGTATTCACTATGAAGATGGAAATCCTGCTAGAGCCTACATCAAACAAGCTCTAGGTAGGTGACTTGTGCGATTCTACAAGAATCAAACTTGTGTCAACTGGAAAGAAACGATGGTGCGATTCTACGTGAATCAAACTTGTTCCAGCATAAGAATTGACGGTTATTGAACATTTGACAACCAATCAAAACTATCGAAGTGTTACAAAATATTTTCATAATTAACACTTAGACTGATTTTTCAAATCAATTTTCTCTTTATTGCTAACTGTTTCATTACAGGATCATTTAAAGATGGAGATGGAGATGGAGATACCCAGTTCCAGTAATGTCAAGTTAATAACCGAATGCTCAGACACGACCTACACTTGTTATGAAGTTATGAAAGATCTCATAAAGGTGTCAAAGCTTCCGCAAACTCTGATATCATATTCTTCTTCACAAGTGCACAAGATGGCAATAAATTACTAGATGATGAGAGATTAAGTTTGGCTGATGATCTCAAGAAAGCTCATGATCAAAATCAAAACAAGTCAAAGTGAACAAGCTCAATTGTTATCTAAAGATCACTACAACAAAGTACTAGATGTAACATGAAGAATCAAAGGACTGCAAGCTGTAAGAGCTTAAGTCTAGTGTTTTCAAGGGTGACCTCCCTTAGGGGGAGATTGTTAGATATGAGTAAAAGACTCGGTCACCCCGTATATTTATTGTTTATAATAGTTCGTAGTTTAATAGTTAATCGTATGTCTTTCGGTTTTAAGCCGGGTACTAATACACGGTATTTTGTAAAAACTATATAAGCCTCTTCCAACTTTGGAAGAGGCAAGCTAGTCATTATTTACTTTTTCATAGAAACACATTTTCTCTCACTACAAAACTCTCTCAAGTGTTTCTCTCTCTAGAAACTAGCTAAACCTCTCGAATCATCACCCGTGTTATGATTTAACGATCCTACACAAAGACATCACAGGAGTTTCTCTAATGACAACACTTGCTGTTGGCATATTAGTAGATTTCTTGGCAGGTCTCTTTACTCTCTTTGACTTCCTTACGGGTTCTTTAGGTGAAACTGAGACAATAGTGAGTTTAGGAGAAGCAGGCTTCTTGAACTTTCGTGCCTTCTTAGGAGGTGTAACTCCTGTAGCATAGTCAAGGTAAGTCTGGTAAGATTTGGTTTCCCGCATCTTAGGGCTTGTCAGAGATTTAGGAAGTCGAGCTCCATAAATTTGAGATTCTTCCTTTGCAGAGACAAATATCAAAGTGTTTATCAGATAGTCGTCTCTGGAGGTATGCATGCCAATCTTGTTTCTCTTGGAGATTGTCTTGTCTTTAGTAAGGAAGTGGTGAATGATAACTTTGGTGAATCGAGGTTAGTACATCTTGTCTTGCTTTTTGTGACCTCTGTTGTCGATCTGGTAAGTGAAATCTTCCCAAAGTAGCTCAACATAGTCTACATTCTTCTTATAGTACATTCCCTAAAGGATCTATGCTCTAGAAAGACGAAGCTTGTCAAGACCAGTTTTCTTTCCAGATAGACTTCTATTGATGATAGTGGCAAAAGTTCTCCAAGGCATCTGATCAACAACAACATCGGTAACTGACTTAATTTCCCCAATATGACCAAGTTATTTAAAGAAAGACACAATATCTTCATCAATGGGAAGTTCATCAAAGTTTTAACCATGAACTCTAAGGTAGATCTAAAAGATGTCTCTAAAGATTTCCAAATTGAGGTCGAATTTCTTCTTTTTGTCCATTCTGAACCTGTAGGAATTATCATACTTGTGGATAGTATCTCAGAATTGGTGCATGTAAACTTCAAGAACATCTGCAGTGGTGAGAAATACGGAATAGCACAGAGTGAGAGCAAGAGCAACCATGACAACTTGAAATGTAGGTTTTCTCTGTTTCTTTCCAGGATTGAGTCTTCTGTTGCATTTTCTAATCTCAAGCCTTTTCTCCTTGGGGACAAGTTCAAGATCAAGTTTGGTTGTTGAGCAGTAATAGAAGACATGATTCTGCTAAGATTAGTCATATACAGTTTATATACAAACAAATATTTCACTAAAAGACAATCTAGATCATGAAGACTGATTATAGATGCATGACTAATTTTCACTAACGATTAGGCATACAAATCCTAGGCATAGAATTGACACACATGACAATTAACATGAAACCGGGAGACACACATAATCATACAACATACTGACTATAGGCAATCTATAGAAAGCAAGACAATCACAAAAGATTTCTAAGCAAAACTAGACCTAAATCGATCACTAAGTGACATGTTGAGGAATAATCATACTTATATTACCAAGATTATGAGATTTGTTTACCAAGATTACATGATTAGATCTCCTAGTGAAAACATGCATAATTCGTCTAAAAGTTGTGTATAATTCGCCTACATAAACATGTATAATTCGCTTAAAACAGGACGTATAATTCGCCTAACATAAGGCGTATAGTTCGCCTAAGTCCAGTGAGTATAATTCGCCTAATTGTTTGCGTATAAATCGCCTAGCTTAATGTGTATACTTCGCCTAAAGGAGAGCGTATAGTTCGCCTAAGGCTTATGCGTATAATTCGCCTAACCTAAGAGTTGTATAGTTTGCCCGTGTATAGTTCGCCTAGACAAAACTTAACTCAAATTTTTTTACACGATTTCAAGCATCAATAACCACTTAAACATGAACACATAGCATCATAGAATCAAACTAACATATTTTCCACATGAATTAACCACAAAAATATTGACTTATGACATGTTCGACTCGAAAGTATATGAACAACCCAAAGAACCAAAATTTTTGAAGTTAGGACATGCTTAAGCTCAAGCAAACACTCACAAACACTTAATGTATCATACTTAATCATAAACCCATGATTTTTTTACAAGTTTTTGACCTATTCACAAATTTTTGAAATCAAGAATCATCCAATACGCATTCATATTAAGAAAAAAATTAATTCGCCTCCTTAAGTGAAAGGACTAATTCACCTCTTTAAGTAAGAAGTCTAGTTCGCCTCCTTAAGCAAAGATCTAACTCGCATCCTTAAGGAAAAAAATTAATTCGCCTCCTTAAGTGAGAATCTAATTCACCTCCTTAAGTAAAAATCTAATTCTCCTCCTTAAGGAAAAATCTAATTCGCCTCCTTAAGGAAAAAATTAATTTGCCTCCTTAACAAAAAATTAATTCGCCTCCTGAAGGAGGATTAATTAGCCTCCTATTAAAAATGCTTAATTCGCCTATGTTTTTCAAAGTTTTAAACTCAGTGTTTTAAGCATCATAAATCATTCAAATAGGAAACATAGCAACACATATCATTAATGAACCATTTCCAACAAGAATTAACCACAAAATTTGCCACAAAGCTCAAAATGAACTCGAAAACACATAAATCTCATACATAAGTTTTATTTATGTTCAAACAAAGGATTTTAAGGCTCTAATGCATACAAGGATATAGTCTAACACTTACTAATAACAAACCTACCAACATTTTCTGTTTCTACCCATTTTCCCAAATTTTCACATACAAGAATTAAATAAAACACAATCATATGTTAACTAAATTCAAAACTGTTTCAAGCGAGTCTTATACACCCATAGACGAACAAAACCCCTCAACCAATATAGGTTTTTGTTATCCCATAGATTCACAAGCTAACAAGAATGATCCGGAGGTCGGGGAGGATTAAACAAATAGAAAGCCATATTATTAGTGAGAGAAAAGGGAAGATGTGTGTGTTCTAGAGAGAGAAACACACACACCTTATTACAAAATTATGAATCCTCACCCCTCCATGGAAGTATAGAGGGGATATATAATAAGCACTACTTGTGAGCACGTATCAACACAGATGGGTCGATTATTGCAGCAAGATCTGCAGTTGTCGCCGTAGGTCGTTGTAGCCGATCAGCATGAGAAGGACATCTCTAACTGATTAAACTAGCCTTGACATTGCAGCACGGGACACTACGGTTACATTAAACTAGAGATCTCTCTAGCAGGTTGAGCTCATAGTCCTGATATACTCCCCTATATCGCTTGCTACAGATCATAACGTATAAATGTACTGTAGTAGAAATTGATAGAATGTGCGTAGACATGAAACGATCTGACAGAGTTGTCGACCGGCCGACTTGAGATCTCAGTAAGCAGGGCACGGTACGTTGCAATACGCACTCGTCGGTGATTGATATACAAGTATCTGTATCTAATGCTAGCGACTACGTGTAACGAGCGCACTTTGGCTTTGACATCTGAAGATATTGGTTGTCGATAGTATAGTGATGTGTTCTCTATACATATATATATTATCGCTATAGATTGGATTACCTATTCCCTCTCATCATGCTGCTATATTTCATTATAATATGATGTGACGTGCCAGTTCTCGAGCGTGGTTATGGAGTATAAGATAAGATGTAGCAGTTGTATGTTAAAAAAGTCCCAACAAACCATCATCCTATCTTGAGCCTTAAATTCTGAAACGTTGATGTACTGAACGATCTGCTAAACAGTGAAATTTAAAAGTGCACAGCGGAATTTAGTAGAAGAAACAGTCAACCACACCATCTAATACTGCTTCTATACTGTATCGTGACATTCGGTCTTGGTGAATATCCGTTTGGGGGAACATGCAAGAGATCAGCAACAGTTCTTCTCACGCATGCAGAATACTTCACAAACCATACTAAGTGAAGTAGTATAAAAACTACTTCCCCTGAAATTGACCTGATAGCATCAAAGTATCAAAGTACACGTATTCCCCCATGATGGTTTCGAACTCTCGGAAGCATCATTGACGTGGACGACCATATACACGAGAAGTTCTTGTCATAAGCAACAATCTTGAAAAGTTATGAAAGACATTGAAGAACTTTGAAAGATTTTGCTGAGACTATGAAGTATCATTGACGTTTAGTAGCTTCAAATGTCCCGTGGAGTTGCTGATCACATCTCAACCTTTTACTCTATGGCTAACTTACCAACCTCGTATTCTGTCGGCTATTGCTGTGACCACTTGGTGAAGTAAACCCGATATACCAAACTTGAAAATGAAGTAGAATTCCCCAAATTTGTTACTTAAGCTTGCACTGTTGTTGATTGAAGAACGGTGCAGAAGAAAGCCTCTAAGTACCCTATACACTCAACTAAGAGCCAAAATAAGTACAACACCTCTTGAGACTATCCACATCGGCATCTGCGTGTGACACTGAGCACTACAATGTAACTCCTTTTAATGATACTATAACCCGTGATACTACAATGTAACCCCGTTAAATCGGTAATAACTAGATAATCCAAGTCTCAACCATAACAGACATAGTATACGTTTCAAGCAAGTCCGTCAAACGATAGATTGGGTGAAGAAAAGGGGTAAGAAAGTAGATGAATCTCGAGTGATGAATAGTAGATGCCTTCGTGAAACCCACTTCAAAGCTCAAATAAGGGATACCAAATCAACTTCGTAATCACTTGACATTAAAATCCAAATTCCATATCCAGTTTGTCCATTGTATGAATCTTATTCGATCTTTTGTAGTGTTATGTATCCGTGTTTGTGTGTTGTTGAAATCATTGACATTCACGGATTTTGACAATTCTAGAATATAAACTGAAAAATGAAATTACGGGAAATTTACAAAAATCAATAGAAAACCGTGAGATAATTTGATTCGGAAAAAAACCGTCACGACTAAAATGTCCCAAAAAAACTGAAAATGTCAATAAATTCAAGAAAATGATGTTTTTGGCCTTCGAAAATCCTTAACCCAACTAAGGTGGTTACAGCGTGATCCGTCACGTTTTTCTCTTCGATTTGAAGAGGTCACGGCTACAACGACTTACGGATCAAAAGTTTATGCCGTTTACTGAAACGTTTCGTCACGCAAGATTGCTAGAAAAAAAAATTTTGTTCGATCAGCTCGTTTGAACCGCTCGTTCGAACCACTCATTCGAACCTCTCGTTCGAACCTCTCGTTCGAACCGCTCGATCGAACCTCTCGTGTCGAAACCGCTCGTTCGATCAGCCTACGTTCGATACTGCTCGTTCGAACCGCTCGTTCGATCCTCTCGTTCGAACCTCTCGATCGAATGGCTAGTTCGATCGTGCTTGTTCGATCGGCTGGTTCGGACCTTCGCTAGATCGATCACCTAGTTCGATCGTTGGCTAGTTCGATCCAAACAAAAACCGCTCGTTCGATGGTCGCTAGTTCGATGGTCTCTTGTTCGATGGTCCTTGTTCGATCCACAAGAAATGCCACTCGTTCGATCAAACAAAAATGAAACGCTTCGATCAAACAAAAAAAAAAACACGCAGTTTCGATCCTAAAGAGAAAGTAAACCTTGTTCGAATCCCCAAGTGACAAAGTCCTCGTTCGTCCACTCTGAAATCCCTCGATCGATGAGTCACAATTGCACAATCTTTCGACCTCGCGTTTTTTTCTTAGCCATGCATAAAATAATCACTACGCAAAGCTTAGTAAGCAAGTAACAACGCCAACCAATGAGCTCAAAAAATGAATCACAAACACAACAACTCAATACAATACACCCCCGTTACTCTGATACCAAATGGTTATCCCATAGATTCACAAGCTAACAAGAATGATCCGGAGGTTGGGGAGGATTAAACAAATAGAAAGCCATATTATTAGTGAGAGAAAAAGGAAGATGTGTGCTTTTTTAGAGAGAGAAACACACACACCTTATTACAAAATTATGAATCCTCACCCCTCATGAAGTATAAGGGATATCAAAAGCACTGGACAGGGCATCTACTTACCTATACTTGACATTTCTATCCCTGCGTGTCCGTCTATATAAACTAATGTAATTCCGTATTACCTACATATTTTTAAAAGGCTAAACATTTTCATCCACTTTTGATATTGAACTCACCCTAGATCATTTCTAGTTTCTTGACCTCAAAAACAAGAGTTAACCTAATTTTTTTGAGAATAAGTTGTTTAGGGTGTAGAGAACACATTTGTAATTATACCTTATTCTTGAAAATGGTTAGAATTGATGGTTGAAGGTGGGACGACTACTAGGCAATGGAGATGGAAAAATTAAAGTGGTTTCTTGTGTGTGTGTTGTGGAAACGAACTGGTGAAGGGGGTGGTTTGTTGTGAAACTATACAATTTTGACGTCAAATCCTCCCTAAACGTCAAATCCTATTGCATTTTGTGTAACAAGTTGTTACTAAGTAAATCCAATTTAACAATTAGCACATTAAGTCCCTAATGTTTTAACTACTACACTTAGCAACTTATTATTGCTATTTGCTCCCTACAAGGCATAAACACATAACAAATAAGCTAAACTTAATTAACTCATCTTTATTTGTTAACCTGTTATTGTTTAAAACCTTTTACATTTAATCCTTGATGACTTTTTGAAGAATAAATTTGACATTTTCTCCCCCTCAAACAATGACTCGTTTTCTATTTAAAGAGCTGTAGTCGTAGTTTGAATGGTCAAATGCCTTGAAATAATTGTTTTCTGATGAATTACTGAGATGATTATATTATTTTTTAAAAATCAACACCATGAAAAATAAGATTTCTCTTATTTTGACACATAAGCGCACTGACACGTACACTTATAGATATATAGGAAGCACAGGTTGTGATGCAAAGTAATCACAAGCCTTTGCATGGTCATAAAGTAGACCATGCCCGAGAATAAATTCCCGTTGAGAGGTCAATTTTTCTTTTTGAAATACTTGCCTTTAAGATTATGACTGGGTTGCTATCGGAAATAATAGCAAGCCATTTTTGGCAAGTTTTTAAAGCTTTTGAACTTCTGCTCGAACTTCATTTACAGCCTCGTATCATAATTAAATGACATTTCTAAGGTCGTAAATGTTATCGATTTTTAGAAGACATGCCAGAGATACAGATTTTTTATATTTTTCTGATTTTTTAATTTTGTATTTTGCTTTTATAAACTTTTATAAGAAGTGAACAATCTTTTTGTGTTTTTGTGATTTTATACATACATATTATACATAGGATATAAGAATAGGTACCACCACTATTCTTCGGCTTCATCTGCCAGTTCTTTTAGAGTCTCAGG
>BQNB010188564.1:0-11938 GCA_026074375.1 Tanacetum coccineum | reverse complement strand
ACGCTTAGCATCTAACTTATATTTTCAACTCTATCATTTTTCGTTCTTTGCAAAATTTTAAAGTTTAGCAAACGCTTAGTCTAAAAAGCTAAGGGGAAAGCTAGAGTGCATAACTCGGTTAAGTCAAAAGCTACCTAGTTCTATGGGCCTACTTATTCACATATCTAACAATAACTAAGAGATATTTCTTTTTTTCAATAAAATTAAGCAAAAACTAAGGTCAAAAAGGGGTTGCAAGGGACACAGCAGGCACAGGTATGATCATATTTCGATAGAAATCCTCCCCACACTTAGAACCGAACATTGGCCTCAATGTTCAAAAATGTCGAGTTTTACCCCCACACTTAAGAATGAAAAAGGCAAATGCTAGTAATTCCAAGTGTGAAAGGGGAAACACAATATATATATATATATACATGATCAGGATTGAGGATTCCAAAATAAGTAGAAGATCGAAGACCTAGCGATTAGAGGATTGAGAATAAGCATGGGTCTTCATGATCTTAAGGAATCCTACAAAAACGGTACCACACACCAAAGAAAGAAGCACACCCCCACACTTAGGCTATAAAATCACACACTTATTTATTAAGAAAATAGATTGTAGAAAAGACACGGGTTACCTCCTGAGAAGTGCTTGTTTTTTAATGAGTCCCTAGCTTGACTCGCCCACGAATTTAGTTGTCCTTGGGGGACAAATGGATATCTGGGATATCCATAGCAGGGATGTCCCCTCCATAGTAGTGTTTGATCCGGTGCCCGTTTACCTTGAAGTTAGGACCATCAGTTTTGGATAACTCGACGGTGCCATAAGGAAATACTTAAGCAACCGTAAATGGTCCAGACCAGCGGGATTTTAATTTGCCCGAGAAAATCTTCAATCTAGAATTAAACAGAAGAACACGATCACTGACATGGAATTCTCAGTTTTTGATCTTAACAATGTCTTTTCTTTGTCTTTTCCTTGTAGATCAAAGAATTCTCGTAAGCTTGATCCCGCAATTCATTTAATTCATTAAGTTGAACTTTTCGGTGATCCCCGCAGTTTTTAAGTCAAAATTAGCCCATTTCAAGGCCTAGTAGGCTTTATGCTCGAGCTCGATGGGTAGATGACAGGCTTTTTCATATACTAGCTTATAAAGAGTACAACTGATAGGTATTTTGAAAGTGGTACGAAAAGTCCACAAGGCGTCTTCTAATTTATCGGCCCATTTTGCTCGATGCTCGCCTACTGTCCTTTCTAATATCCTTTTTAAACCACGATTGGACACCTCCACCTGGCCACTTGTTTGAGGGTGATACGAGGTCGAAAGCTTATGTGTAATGCCACATTTTTTAAGAACATTAGAAAATTGGTCATTATAGAAATGAGTACCTCGATCACTTATAATGGCCCGTGGGGTTCCAAATCTAGAAAATAATTGTTTTAAGAATTTAACCACAACTCGGGCTTCATTAGTGGGGAGCGCTTTTGCTTCAACCCATTTAGACAAATAGTCGACAACCACGAGTATATATCGGTTCCCTCGTGAAGACGGGAATGGGCCCATAAAGTCGATGCCCCACACGTCAAAGATCTCACAAATCTAAACAGGATTTTGGGGCATTTCGTCCCTTTGTGAGATTTTTCCCTTACGTTAACATGAGTCACAGTGTGTGACAAAGTCCTGGGCATCGCGATATATGGTTGGCCAGAAAAACCGAAGTCATAAACTTTCTTGGCAGTGTAGTTCAGGCTATGATGTCCCTCGGTGGGACTATTTTGGCAAGCCTGGAGAATATCCATGCTTCTTTCCCGTCCACACACCACCAAATAATCTGATCAGCACAAATCCGAAAGAGATAGGGGTCATCCCAGAAATAATATTGAACATCCTTAAAGAATTTCTTTTTCTATTGGGATGACATCCCTTTAATAAGCACATTACCCACTAGGTAGTTTGCAATGTCGGCAAACCATGGGGGTTCATTATCGGGATTAAGAGATATCATATTTAAGGACTCGTGTGGAAAATTGTCATTCATTTCTATATCAACAAGATCCCCTTGATGATGATTTTCTAATCTACTCAAATGATCAGCCGCGAGATCCTCTGCTCCTTTTTTATCATGAATTTTGATATTAAATTCTTGGAGTAGGAGAATCCACTGGAGCAATCTCGTCTTAGCGTCTTGCTTAGCAAATGGGTACTTTAAAGCTGAGTGATCCGTATACACTATTGTCTTAGATAAGACAAGGTAAGAACAGAATTTCTCAAACACGTACACCACGGCTAATAACTCTTTTTCCATAGTAGTGTAATGCGTTTGAGCATCCAATAAGGTCTTACTCGCATAGTGTATAGGCCTAAAATATTTATCTTTTCTTATCCTAAAACTGCTCCTACGGAAAAGTCACTAGCATCACACATAAGCTCAAACGATAAGTCCCAGTCCGAGGACACAAGGATAGGAGCCTCGGTTAACTTCTTTTTAAGAATTTTAAAAGAAGCAAGACACTCGTCTAAGAAGAAGAAGGGGGTGTCTTTTTCTAAGAGGTGGGTCATTGGCCGGGCTATTTTGAAAGAAATCTTGGATAAATCTCCGATAAAAGCCGGTGTGACCTAAAAAGCTCCTAATCCCTTTAACTGTAGTCGGAGGAGGAAGGTTTGTAATCACGTCTACTTTAGCTCTATCTACTTTAATACCATTTTAAAGATCTTATGGCCAAGGACTATGCCTCTTTGACCATGAAATGGCGCTTCTCCTAATTTAGAACTAGATTGGTGTCTTTGCACCATTTTAGCATCATTTCTAAATGGGAGAGGCAAGAAGAGAAGGAATCCTCAAAGACCGAAAAGTCATCCATGAATACCTCTATGGTTTTCTCAATCATATCATGGAAAATCGCCACCATACACCTTTGGAACGTCCTAGGAGCATTGCAAAGACCGAAAGGCATCCTTCGGTAAGCAAATGTTCCATAAGGACAGGTGAAGGTGGTTTTATCCTGGTCTTGGGGATCAATAGGAATTTTAAAGTATCCAGAAAAACCATCTAAGAAACAATAGAATTCATTTCCTGCTAAACGCTCTAACATCTGGTCTATGAA
This sequence comes from Tanacetum coccineum, assembly GCA_026074375.1. Taxonomy (NCBI): domain Eukaryota; kingdom Viridiplantae; phylum Streptophyta; class Magnoliopsida; order Asterales; family Asteraceae; genus Tanacetum; species Tanacetum coccineum. The sequence continues at coordinate 8,847 of BQNB010188564.1, read as the reverse complement.
AGGGAGAGGAAAGTGGTCTTTACGGGTGGCGTCATTTAACTTTGGATAGTCAATACAAACGTGCTAACCCGTGACTAATCTTGTAGGAATCAGCCAATTATTTTCATTAGTAATAACTGCCATACCCCCCCCCCCCTTTTGGGTACGACGTGAACAAGGCTCACCCAAGGACTATCAGAGATAAGGTCAATCAATCCAGCATCGAGAAGTTTGAAAACTTCTTCTTTAATTACTTCATGGATTTTAGGATTTACCAAACATTCGGTTTAAAAATATCTTATAGGTGCAAAAATGCAAATCAATGCCCCGGATATCAGATATTTTCCAAGCTATAGCCCGTTTATGTGATTTTAAAACCTTTAGAAGTTGTTCATTTTCCTCCCTCTTCAAGTCTTTAGCAATTATAACGGGCAACTTAGAAGTTCCCTCTAAAAACGCGTACTCGAGATGAGGAGGTAAGTCCTTGAGTTCAAGATAAGGAGGATCATCGATTGAAGTTTTAATCTTTTCAGTTTCACTAATCTCATATACAGGAAGAGGAGGAGGGAGATTGGGTGTAGGATCATCATTAAGTAATTCTTCTAACAAAATAATATCTCCCTCCGAGTCATAGATGCCATTATCAATACCCGGTGGTATCGAATCGTCTAAAGAAAGAAATGTGTCGGTCTCCTCCAAAAGAAAGTCACTATCCCTAAAGGGAGTGAGAGAATGGGAGAGAGACTCAACAACAGGGTCAGAAGAAGGAGTAGGACTGCTACTCATCGGATTAATTGACTTTTGAACATTTAGCACCTCATGGAAATGATCCTCACATGTAATATCAAGAATGTTAATCTTATGGATTGATTCATCACCATGTTTTCGAGGATATTTCGAGGTACTTTCAATGTTGAAGACCAATTTCTCATCACCAACTCAAAGAGTTAACTCTTCCCATGTACGTCGACTAGAGCATGTGTCATCCTCAGGAAAGGTCTCCCTAATATAAGAGAGACCCGAGGATCGACATCATAGTCGACTAGAACAAAGTCAATGAGGAATGTAAACTTTCCCATTTGAATAAAAACATCCTCGGCTATACCGCTGGATAAGCAACAGTCCGAGTAGCTAACTCAAGGGTCATTCGAGTGGGAGTAAGCTTGGGAAGAGATAGTGTCTTCCACACAGAAAGGGGCATCAAGTTAATGCTAGCACCTAGATCGGTTAGGGCCATGCATGACTCAAGCCCATAGAAATCACATGGAATGAGAAACCTCCTAGTGTCTCTAAGTTTTTCAGGTAACTTTTTGAGGAGCACAGCTGAGCAGTTCTCATTTATGAGAGTATTTTCCAGTTCAAGAAGTTTTTACTTATTGGTAAGAAGATCTTTAACCATTTTACCGAACTTAGGCATGTGAGCTAAAGCTTTAGCAAAGCTGATATTGAAGTATATTTTCTTAAACATTTGCAAAAAACTGTGAATTTGTATATCAACCTTGTCTTGAAGCTTCTCCTTATTCAACCTCGAAGGATATGGTATTAAAGGTTGATGTGGATTTTGCTCAGGAACCAAAGGAGAAGGAACAGGAGCAGGAGGAATCTCAGAAGAAGTAGAAGCGAGAGATGGCTGGACTACTAGAGGTGAGACTCTTGTGGTACTCTTGGTGAGTACTTGGTTCGTAATCATCTTTGGTTCTCGTTTCACCTACTTAGAAGAAGAAAGAGGAGGAGGAGGAACTGAGGGTCCAACTAAAGTAACACCACTCCGTGTGGTGATAGCTTTAAGTTCTTCTCGTGGGTTGGGAACGGCGTTGCTCAGAAGCACACCCTAAGGTCTTTCTATGAGAACCTTTTGCATTTAATCCATCTTATTTGACATATTAGTATTTTGGGTTTTCAAATATTGTATTTGTTGGTTATTGTAATCATGCATTTGTTGCATTCTAGGTTTAGTTGTTCTCATATGTTGAAACATTATTTCTTCTAAGAATTGAACATTCGGCTAGGCTTAATTCTGATTACATCCTTGATTTTGGTTGTAATTATTTCATTGATTATAATTTTGAACCCTGTTTTGATTATATCCTTGGTTTTGAGAACCTTGGTTATATCAATTTTGGTTCTGTTTCTGGTTCATGTTTTGATTATTTTGATAATTTCCCTGATTATTATCCTGATTGTTTCCTTGATTGTATCCTTGATTATTTTGATTCTGGTTATTAAATCCTGGTGGTCCGAGGTAATTATTGGAAGGATAGCTAAGCAGATTACGGTTACCTTGATTTTGGTAAGAATTACCACCCGGGTTATAGGTACCCGTTATAGCATAAACGTCCTCTTGAGTGTAGCCACCGGCGGCTTGACACTCATAATAAGCATGTAGACCACCACACATCTCACATCCGTTTTGTACAGAATTAACCGGTAGGTGCAGAGAGAGAAGAGCTTTAACTTTCTTAGTGAGAGAGGTAACGTGAACATCTTGAGTCGAGCTCCCACTAGACTAGCACTTGCAACTTGAGGTTTGTTCCGAGAAGTTTGAACTTTAGATTTGTTTTCAATAATAGTCAAAGCTTCTTGGATATTCTTTGTTAAGAAATTGCCATTAGCTGTAGAATTAAGAGAGTCCTGTTTAGATTAATTTAAGCTATTATAGAAGGTATCAATCTGGTGGAGAGGAGAAAAGCCATGATGGGGACATTTATTAAGAAGATCTTTAAATCGGTCCCAGGCTTCATCAAGAGTCTCACTGAATCTTTGTTGAAATCTTATGATTTCATTTCGAAGATTGGTGGTCTTAGAGGGAGGAAAGAAATGGTTCATGAACTTGGACACAAGATCGTTCCAAGTTGTGATAGAATTTGGAGGTTCTTTTTCTAGCCATTTCCGGGCTGCTCCCTCAAGAGAAAATGGAAATAAAAACAGTTTAACAACGTCACCCGGAACATTATTAAGTTTAATTGTTTGAGTTATATTAGTGAATCGTCGAATATGAGAATGAGGATCATCATTTTCAAAACCATGAAAAGCGATGGCGGTTACTAGATTAAGTAAATCGACCTTCAATTCGAATTGATTAGCAAGAATGGGGGTACACCAATTGCATCCCCTACACCATTGGTAGGTGCCTGAAGTAACTCCTCCATCGAACGGAGGTCGGGTATCGGACCCTACGGTGGAGCTTGTCCAGCCATATCGACTTCTTTTAGATCGAAAAGGAGTGACGGTTCACTTCGATTCCTTCGACTTAATAATCTTTCGGGATCTTCAATAAGAGATAAAAGTCGTCTAGTGGAAGAACGTGTGCTCATGCACTATATAGAAAGATAAGATGAAATATAGAAAAAGAAAGAAGAATTTTTTTTGATAAAATGAAAATATTTTTGGATTTTTATTGTTTTATATTTTTTTTGTTTTATATTTTTAATAGGTACAAAAATAACTTTCAAGGAGAAAGGATCTTCAAGGCATTAACCGTGTAAAAAAACATGATGATGGTAACAAAATCTCCCCGGTAGCGGCGCCAAAAACTGATACGTGCGAAACGTGTCGAGTAATATAATATAGTAATTCCCGTTATTTGTGAAAATTGCTTGAGGACAAACAATGATCAATCTTTCGAGTGTCGAAATCCCAACGAGATTTGAATTAAAAACCACGTTTATGTTTTGAAGTAAAAATGCTTGATTATCTTTTTAGATTTTTGGTTTTAGAATTTAAACTACTTTTAGAAAACTATTTTTAATACTAAATATTAAACTAATATTAATACTAGAATTATACTAATCATTTAAACAACGAGAATTAGGCTAAAATGATCTTAAATATTTTTAAGATGAATATGCTTGCTAAGTGACGTGAAAAGTTCCTTAAGTGTGAATTAAGGTCTATTAATGAATTATTATCCTTAGAAAAGACAATTTTCTCACAACATTGGTTTATTTTGAAAACAATCCCTTAAAAAGATACTAAACTAGATGTGTTATTTGATTATTTTCTGGATTTTGCCCTTCAAACAACCAAATGACAAATCTAAATAATCTAAAAAATTATTAATCAATTAAACCTTTTTTCAAATCCACACTTAATTCCCAATTCACAATTTCACTTAACAAGCACTAATAAAACTACTCACTAAGCATAACGATCAAATAAGCAAAGCTAAACATTTTATTCTAATAATTCTACACTAATGAATTGAAACTGGATAGAAAATGGGACCGAAGTGAAGAGCCACAAATAAATGATAACCACACGATTTAATAAGCTAAAGAAAATAATCAAATTCTTTAATCCTTAAACTCTACGGCTCATGAGTTGACCGGTACTAAAATCAAACCATAAAACAACAAATTGTTAAGATTACAATAGTTAATATCCCGCTTGCACTAAATCTGATTATTTAAATTTTTAAGCCTATAAGTTGATTACTCAAACCAAACGCAGGCCTAATCAGTGATAAACCAAACGCACCCCTAAATTACAAACTAGTCCAATAACCAAACGTGGCCCAATATAACCAATCTGAATCACCAGGCCCAAACCAAATCCTAACAAAGCCCAACAACACAATGTGGCCAATCGTATAGGATTTTAGTACCAGGTTTAACAATCACTTTGCTTAATTCTAATTTCTAATAAGCTAAACCAAACAAATTTAACTATACCGAATAAGCCACAACAAACATAAGCTAAATGAACAAATGAATATTAGAACTAAATAAGCATGAAATAAGTGATCTAAACGAGCATTAATAAGCCAATTCAACTTTACACTACTTAAACTAAACGGTCAAACTACAATCTCGCAATAAGCTCCCAGATTAAGCAAAACATCAACTAAGCACTTAATCTGATAAGCAATGATTAAGCTCTTTACTTAAACCTTTTAAATGAGATTATAAACTTCTAACAATGATTTAATAAACTCACAAAGATATTTAAATAAGTAAACTATATTAAACAAGCACTACGTTATTATTCTAATAAGCACATGAAACATTTATCCAATAAGCCAATAAATTTTGATATCAAATCCAAACGAGATCTAAACAACCAAGCAATAAGCCAAAATAAATCTAGAATAAGCACTAAATGAATCAACTAGCCACAGAAATAGAGAATGAAATAAGCTAAAAAGCTTATCTACAAAATCTCAACCAAATAAGCTTTACACGAAAGCTTATGTAAACTATCTAAGCTCGAACGAAATCTAATAAGCTAACAACAAGCTTATCAGAACTAACGAAGAGCTTTTGAAACAACAAAGAACTTAAAAATCGAAATAAGCTCTATCTTAGCTTATTATAAAAGCTTTAGTTCAAAATTTATTTAGGATTTAAAAGTATGTATTGTTTAAGCTTATAAAAAGCTTATTTGATTTAAACTTTTTAAATCAAAAAGAAGTTGTGAATAAGCTAGATAATAAGCTCAAGAGAGAGGAAAGCTTATTTTATGAGTAGCTTGGAAACAAGATTTAAACAAGACAATAAGCACTTCATAACATAACATCTTCATTAAGCTGGTAAAAATCTTACAATATTCCAAAATAAGCTATTGAAACAGCTTTTACAAATAAGCTAACAACGAAAACAAGCTAAATCTATAAAACTAACAAGCTACTTTTTAAGAGAAAAGTGTAAAAATAAGCTAAAACTAATGATCTAAATAGTAGGGGAGCGGGTTGATTTATAGCCAAGCCTAGGGGATAGTTGTGTAAATTTTGTCCCAATCATTGGCTTTAAATACGCCACCTCGTATTGCAGGCGTGGCAGAACCAATAGGAGAAGGCCACGTGTACTAGCCAGCAAAATTATACCCGATCCTCAAATCAATAGACTCCACGTGTCCATCTTATCTGTGTTCTTATTTCAATCTCTCAACCGTGTATCAAAATTTTTGATAACAAATAAAAGGACATGTGGCTTAGTATTACTCGTTCTTTCCTTATAGTGGAGCCTCACGTAATCAAAGAGGATTTAATTTCCTCGCATGTGACCTGACGTCAGCAGCATCTTATAAAATCAGACTTTAAGATTAATTTTGGTCATGGGCTTTTCATGTTAGGCCAATCTTGGGCTATAGATAACATAGGCTGGCCCAGCCCATATTAATGGGTTACGGGCCGGCCCAATAAGCAATGAAGGCACCGATGGACTTGAAATTTCATGCTCTTTCTAATTGCATGCTTGGAGAATTTTCACGACTTCATCTTGGCTTTGAATAATAATTAAACTTGATCAAATCAAGCCTGATAATTCCTGTTTTAGCTCTGTTTTCAATCCTTTAACCTGCAAGACATAAAAAATTCCAAACAAACATATTTGCAAGATAGTTATCTGTATTTTAGCATTTTTAGTCTGATTAATAATGTTTTACGAGGTTATAAGTATGTGTGTTTTAGCACACATCAGATACCAACCAAGTTAGTTAGATGCTGGGATGACTCTCCATATAGCGATTTATATATCTAGAATAATAAGATCATAAATAATGCCCTATCTTTACCTTTGGTTTATGCGAACAAGTTGGACTAGCAGGTGACATGGGATCAACAAATAACATATTGATTCCTTTGGTAAAGACTTAGACAGTGGACTACTAGAATATAAATTGCCATTAAGCAGTAAGTGGGTAAAGTCTCTATGAGCTAGGGTTTAATAAGATCACCATTATTAATCTCCTAAGATAGATTATAATCAGCGAATAGGATGCTTTATGCGGATGCCTTTAATTGTGACATAATTTTACGTGTCTAGGTTTTAGGAAGAAGTGCCGCCTAAATCTTGGAATGATATGCCGCCTAGAGATAAGCACTCATTGCACTAAAATAAACAAACCAGCATTTTAATTGGATTAATCATGGTTAATACAATTTTCTTATATTTGGCTAGATCGCTCTTCTATCTTATGATTATTTGCTTGCGTGTGTTATTGTGTTTTAAATTGATCTAAGTTACCACAAAACTTGCGCCAGACTCTCAGACTGAACCCCCCCCCCCCCTTTTATCTGTTAGAATTAAGATTAACATAGGTTTAGCATAGGTTTAACATAGATTAGAATTAACATAGCTTAAATTAACTTAATTTAGTTAACCAAACTATTGATAAAACTATAAGATTAACGCTCTCGCTCTTAGTGATCGACACCCTACTTACCAACGAAACTACATCTGATCGGGTACACTGCCCGTTAAAGTGTTGTTTTAGGTTAAGTCGGGAAAATATAAATGTAAAACTTGAAAACTAAAATAACACCCTACAAGACGACACATTAGGTTTTTGGCGCCGTTGCCCGGGAGTAAAGTTGTTTAATCTTTATTTTTATTTAATATTTTGGTTTTAGCCATAGATTAATTTAACCTTAGATTAACTTAACCCCTAGAATTAGTGTAATTTAGATTAATATAAATTTCTGGCTTTTATTTGGTTCTTGTATTATTATGTTTTCTTTTATTTGGTTCTTTGTGAGGATTTTCCAGGTTAGGTTATAATAGATGAATTAGAACTAACCATGGAAGAATACATCGAGCTTCATGCTAAAAAAACTCAAAGGCATGGTCAGACGTTTAATTGGCAAACTGCTACATACGGTAAGGTATATTGTGATAATCTTGATTATTTTACAGATTTTGAAGCAGATTTCCCAGCTATCGTCTACAATGATGCATTGACATCAAACGAGAATGTTTCATCCAAACTAACTGTAAGTATTTTTAATGCAATTAAAACTGATTTTGATTTTAGTATATCATTTTCTGATTTTGACGATGAAGATTATACTTTTATATGCGACAAGAATTTGTTTTCTTATAAATTAATTCCTGTCAATAATTTAAAACCAGAACTGGTAAATGACCATATTGAAATCAATACTGAATTGTGTTCGGAAAACATTGATATCAAACCAATGTATAGTGTTGTTTGCATAAGCAATGACACGACTCACGTTGAGTCTGATAAATACTTAGAGACAAATAACGATGCGAAAAGTAAACTTTCATAAACGAGTAATTTCATTCTAATTATTAAAGTGATGAGTCGAATAAGTTTTCACGAAGGGAAGCTATTAATTTTCATAATTAAAAATCTACATGTGTCGTTTGGCATTCCCTTCGACCCCAAGCGGTTTTATAAGGATGGCGTCTACCCAAGAAGGTTGCAAAGGCCAAGGTACGTTTTCTTTACTTTAATAATTTAAGAAAATTGGTCTCCAAAAATGAATACGGCGTATTGTCTAAACACCTATACGCCGTATCAAATATTTTTAACCAAAGTTGACTCGGTCAACTATTTTACCTAATATGACGTATTGGTTTCCTGTACAGTTTATTTTATATATATATATTAACCGTAGGATACCCGAGATAGGATTGCATGGTTTTCTTATATTTTGCACAGGACCTCGCTAGAAAGAAATCGACAATGTTGGTGAAGTATCCATAATCTAGAATCCTATGTGTGTTGTAGTCATGCTGGAATTCAGACGGATTTACAACACACATTCTTGCTCATAAACTTAACTTGGAGAATCACACCGAGCAAATATCAGGGGAGTTTCTCGTTCTAATTCTTTTATTTCCCATTTTTAACTGTTATTTCTATACAACGAGGACATTGTATAATTTAAGTGAGGGGATGGGAAGTAGAACGCTACTTGTCCTATTTTTCACATTAATATGCTTAAATTTAAATTTTTTCAAGCATACTTTTGTGAAATTATTGGTTACATAACCCTTATTAGATATTGTGAGGATTCAGTCTTATCCGTTTCTAAATATTTACCCAAAATCCCACAAAAATATGAGTGTGCCGATGATGTTGTAGACTTTAGAACTTGGCTTGGTATATCTATTCGAGACCACA
>BQNB010188562.1:0-11938 GCA_026074375.1 Tanacetum coccineum | reverse complement strand
ACTGGTTTTATCTGTTCTTCTTATTCAGAGTTTCTTAAAGCTCTGATACCACTTGACGGTCCTCTTAAACTGAATGGATCTCTGTTATCGTCTATCTACTAACTATGCCAACAGTTATCCTTTTATAGACTAAGGATAACCCTAATAGGCTTACATATCTTTTTCTTAAATATCTCATAAATATCTTTTAAATATCTTCTCAACGGTACTAACTAACTTTCTACTAACGGTACTAACTAACTAACAGTACTTAATACTTTGTACTGTCGGTACTAAGTATAACTGTCAGTACTAACTATTTGTACTGTCGGTACTAAGTTAAGAAAACATTAATCCTAACATCGTACACACTCCTGAAGACTATATACCAACTGATGATGAAACGAACGATGAATCCAAGGATGTTAATGAAGAAGAGTATGATAGGATTGATAAAGAGTTGTATGGTGATGTCAACATTAGATTGACAGATGCTGAGCAATATGATGAAGGTAAAGAGGATGCATATATGACAGATGCTGAACATGTACAAGTTGAGCAGACATAATAACAAACAATGGGCATACAGGAAGAAAGTGATCCAATAATGGCAAGTGTTCAAGGTCAGAATATGGAACAAGCAACAACAACTACTACTCTTGCCATACAGAATGCTACTACTGAGGTACCTCCATTTAGTTCAAGTCACTCTATTTCATCCAACTATACTAGTGCATTCCTCAACCTTGAGAATCTTCATTCTACAGAACTAGAAGTGGTTTCTATGATGGTCATTAATGTTCAACATGAATCTCCACATACGTCACCACTTCTTACCGTCCCTATTTCTGTAATCCCTGAACACACTATTTTCAATCCATCTGAAACAGTCACAACTGCCTCAGCAACAACAATTTCTTCCCTTCTTTCCTTACTCTTTCATTTTCTACAACAATCAACACCGATCCCAACACTAACAAAAACTAAAGCTAAAACCTCAACCACTGTTGTTCCTGACTTCGAAACCCTTAATGCTCTCCATCAAAGAATGGCTAATTTAGAGAAGGATGTAAAAGAGTTGAAAGATGTTGATAACTCTACAAAAGTTATTTCAAAAATCAAATCTGAAGTTCTAAATGCTGTAAAAGAGTACCTTGGATCAAGTCTGGATGATGCTCTACATAAGGTGATTCAGAGAAACTTTGCAAACATCATTAAGGAACACACTGTTCCAGATGAGATTATAGAGAGACTTAGGCAGCAATATGCACCACAAAAAAGTATTGAAGACATCCGAGAAATCAAGATGGAGCATGCAAGAAAGCAGCAAGTGCCTAAAGAAACTATCACCTCATCTGATACCACTACACTTGAAGAATTTGATCAGAAAACTACCTTGTTTGAAACAATGACATTCAACAAAATTCTGAAGCATAGAGCTCTAAATCATGCTCTCATAGAGTCAATCCTTAAGGATAAAGATGCTATGGAAGAAGGTGTTGCTAAAAAATTAAAGAAAAGGAAACCAGATGATGCTGATAAAGATGAAGACCCTTCTGCTGGACCAGACTGAGGGTTAAGAAGACAAAGCACAAGCAAAGGAACTGAAACCTCAAAGAAGACGTCTGTTACAAAGGAATCTTCTAAAGGAAAATCACTAACCACCTCTTCAAAGTCTACTAAATCTGGCAAGTCTGCAAAAGATCAAGTTATTGAACTGATCTCTGTGCAAGACTATGATTATGCTAAATATGATGATGCTAAGTTTGACAATACTGATATGCCAATGGATCAGGGAGAAGACTTGCGCAAAACTGATGAACAACCCAATGATAAGGCTGTTCCCGATAATGACTAGTACAAGAAGTCTGGAAGTGACACTTCTCCTAATCCTAAATGGAACGAAGGCAAATTAGTTGATGTCAGGCCAGAACAAAGTTGGCTCGATGATCTGGCCAAAGATACAAAACCTCCTCTCACCTTTGATGAGCTAATGCACACTCCAATCGACTTCTCTGCCTTTGCAATGAACAATCTCAAGATCGACAATCTAACAAAAGAAATTGTTGTAGGACCAGCTTACAATTTGCTGAAAGGAACGTGCAAAAGCTATATGGAGTTAGACTACACTATGGAAGAAGGCTATCGTGCTTTATCTGAACAAATTAATTGGAACAATCCTGAGGGTCATCGTTGTCCCTATGATCTTACCAAACCTCTACCTATGCAAATGTCGTCTCAAGGTCGTCAAATTGTCCCAGCCGATTTCTTCTTTAACAATGACTTGGAATACTTAAGAGGAGGAAGCAACGACAAGAAATACACTGCCTCTACGATAAAGTCTAAAGCTGCAAGGTATAAGTTAAAGGGCATTGAAGACATGGTTCCTAACCTATGGATTCCGGTAAAGGTTGTTTATGACATATATGCTCTTTTGGGAATTTCTTACTGGCGAACCAAACGCTAGAATTTCTATGACTATACAACCAAATTAATGTCCAAGCACGATGTTTATTTAACCAAGAGGATTCTAAGCATAATCAGTGTCAAGGTAAACGAGTGGTACGAGTATGGTCACTTGGATGAAATTGTTGTTAAAAGAGCAGATCAAAAATAGTACACTTTCAAAGAAGGTGATTTCAAGAGACTGCATCTAAACGACATTGAAGATATGGTACTTCTCATTATTTAAAAGAAACTACACAAGATCGATACGAATGTCGTGGTTCATTTGGCAGTGAACCTACATATGTTTGCACGGAGGATGGTTATTCAAGCAAGGGTTAAAGACCTTTAGCTGGGGATAGAAAGTTATCAAAAGAAGCTTAACCTCACCAAGCCAAGAACTCAAGATGTAGATATGTCTTGTAGACCAGCGTATGCCCTCTTTTAAACCCTCAAGGTGTGATCTATGAAGACAAGCTAAAATGAAAGAGATTCATGCATGCTGACGAGCTTGATGCGTATTTCCTTTTAAATATTAATTTATTCAAGTTTTAAATTTATAAAACTTGATCTACCTAACAATGCACTAACGAGCAGAGAACCCGATAGTGGGTAGTATAGAATGGTAAATCCAAGGTCGTCCTAAGAGCTAAGTTGTAATTAGTTTTAATTTGAAATGTCACATTTTAAAAATGGTTTTTGGATTGATTTGAAATAAATAACAATAAAATTAATTACTAAAAATTAACAGAGTTGGAGATATTAGGAGAGAAAATGTGCTAACCTAGTTATTTTATTACTACTGTTATGAAAATATTTTCCTATGCATTGTTAAACTATGGTTTCATTAGTGGTTTCTAAGGTCGATAGACTTGAATAGGTATATTTAGTCTATCCTATACTTCCCGTGATTCTGACTCAGTCTAAATAGTATAGGAGGTAGGATATCCAGGTTGCAGTGATTAATCCCAACAATTCTCAAAACTTATCTAATAACCTATACATATTATTAACCCCCTCTGAAAGAGTTCCTGTGCTTTTTAAGTATATTGAGTGATAAGTGCAGAGACCGGTTAGTTCCTACACTAGGGATGGAGTCATAGATTCTCCCTAATACCTGATGGATCCCATATTGACAAGATAATCTAATAATGGGACAAGCAAGGTCTAAACCACCCGTACTACCAAAACCCAGGATTACACAATAGTCAAGGAATATCTAACAAAACCATAATCTAATAGGAAACAAACATCATAGAAATAGTAACTACATAACTAGGCCAGCACTTTAAGTGCTTAGCCGCTCATGGTAATGAAAACACAATAATAAATAGAAGTAATCATAGATTGAAAGCTCAAAATTCTTATAGTATTCGTGTTTGAACGATTAAATACAAAAAGTAAATAAAGTGTGATCTCCCTTGGACTCCAGGTGGAATTCGTCGAAGGTTGGAAGTCTTTGTCGCCTCTCCAATTGGCTGTGGAGGAAGTGATGTCAGAATAGATTGAATGAGGCCTCTATTTATAAGTATCAAACCTGTTATGGCGTAACTAATAACAGTGTTACGTCATAACCTTCTTACACGACATTTCATAAATAAGCAATTGTTGCGGCGTAACCAGATATTGCGTTATGCCGTAACCTTCAAATAATTTCCATACGTACGTGATCATCATTTCATATTTATGGATCTTCATGGTTACGACGTAACCATAAGGGGTGTTACGCCGTAACTCTATATTGGGTAAGATCTCCTTCCAAATACATGTTTACGGCGTAACTAGATATGGTGTTACACCGTAAAGTTGTCCTTGATCTTCGTACTTTCTTAATATATGTTACGGTGTAACCATTTTTGGTGTTACGCCGTAACATTCTTTAGATGATTACACTTTAAGCCCTTTTTCCTACGTTTCTTTTCATTTTCCTGCATTTTACCTGAAAACTACAAAATGATAGAAAATATCTTGTTTTTGAGTATTAATGAAACATTTGCAGGTAATATAGGGGGTATTTTGTCACTAAAAAGTATTAAATATTTGATGTTATCAAAGCTTCACAAGTTAAGTGATGACACTCTCATTTCAGTTCGTGATACTCTGGATCAAATGCTTTACGATTTACACTTAGGGTATAACAAAACCATAAGGAGGATGGAATAGACTAGATTGGATTAGCAAAGGACCCGTATCATGATCAAAGACATCAATCAAAAGCTGCTGGATAGACGAATAATGAAGAGCTTGAAAAGTTCGTTGGTGGCAGGGAATACGGGGAAGACATCAGACTGCTTCATAGGATAATATGACTTTGTCATACTTTGTCATTCTATTTTCAGGTCATTATCTCGTAATTATAAAACTTGTGAATATGTATATAAGTAGTGTAAAATTAATAATAGGCATATATAGTGTTTGAGTACGAATTTTCAAGACTTCCCTAGTAAACTAAAAAAATTTCAAATTAACGTACTAAAACACCATATAATTCCCTTAGAAATTGAGAGGGAGCATAAAAATGTTCCTAATACGGCTTAATATATATAATCAAAACATTTCTCTCCCCAAATAATTTTCATACTTATTTGAATCAATTGATATCCAAAATATCAAGAGATTTGACATTTTTGATAAGGAGAGAAAATGATTAAAATATATATAACTTGTAAAAATGTGATTATAAAGGCTCAAGTGTGTACACCTTCCTCACCATGCTAAACAATTTCAGTTATCGATGCATGTGTTGAGGGGGAGCATTTCTAAAAAGTAAAACCATCAAGGTACTAAATGTTTTGATTTTTATCACAAAGTACCTTTATTGATGTTTTCAAATGATTTTAAGGATGAGAACAATACCAAAAGACCGACCATGTATTTAATTAATTAGAGTTATAAGGTGGCTAGGTATAGGTGTTCGTTCCTATGATCCAGCCAAAATAGGAGGGATCTACCCAGGGACATTCCATTAGTTAGAATAGAAGTCCATAGGTATGATAAAAAGAAGAAAAAGTAAGAAAAGGGAAAAATGCAGACTAAGATAAAGCTAACACTGGAACAAACCCAACAAGATTTTAGTGATAAAGTCTTGATAAGCATTGAAGGGGTTAAAGAATGAAAAAGAAAAGTTAAGATAAAGGGTGAAAAGAAAGAAGCCCTCCTTACACTTAGACAGAAACTGGGTCAATACATATGCTATTAGAAACACTAAGTTGTTGTATGGTATTGAAGATAGTCATCATGGATCCAGTGATGCAATGCGCAACCTTCCCCAGCCACTTAAGGTCTCTTAAAAGACTCTTGTTTCATTTCTCACAGAGATTAAACACATTTCTATCGACTTTCTCCCTTTGAGTTAGTTGGTATTGAAAAGGTGGCAGTCTGCTCCAGCCTTCGATTACTAAAGCCAAATGTACACTATTAAGTCTAGAGTGATTAAAGATATCATCCATAAATCTCTCTTGGACACTAATCTAATATAAACTTATTTCTCACACACTGTGAAAATAAGTAACATCTTAAGAGTCCTACGCATTATCCTTGTGATATTACCAGAACATCAGAGTGATATTTAAGTATTCATAATGATGATGGAAACCCTTCTAGAGCCAACATAAAACAAGCTCTGTGGTAGGTAACTTGTGAGATCCTATATGCATCAAACACAAGTGGTATCAGAGTCTGTAGAGAAACTCTGAGTAAGAAGAACAAAAACCAGTTATAAACCTCTATCTTACAAATATATTTAATGGCTAGATCAGAGGATGAAATTCCACCACCGCCACCATCACAAACACTAACACAACAACCTCCTCACACTGTTTCAACCATCAAACTTCCTATTCTTAAGAAGGGAGAATATGACATATGGGCCATGAAAATGGAACATTATTTCGCTCATACAGATTATCCTATCTGGGAAGTTATTCAAAGAGGAAATGGTCCTGTGAGTGTCTCAACTGATACAAATGGTTTAATAAAGGTTTTGCCTCCTAAGACTACATAAGAAATTTTAGCCAGAGAAAGAGAAAGAAAAGCAAGGACTACCTTGCTTATGGCTTTACCAGAAGATCATCTTGCTAAATTTCATAAAATGACTGATGCTAAAGAGATGTAGGAAGCAATCAAATCTAGATTTGGTGGAAATAATGAATCAAAGAAGATGCAGAAGTATATTCTAAAGCAACAGTTTAAAGGCTTCTCTGTATCAAACTCAGAAGGGCTACATAAGGCATGACAGTTTTTCCCAGAGTCTTCTGAGTCAACTAGAGATCATGTGCAGGCGTTTCCACTGAAGATGCAAATTAGAAGTTCCTTAGGTCTCTACCTTCTGCCTGGTCTCAAGTTTCCTTAATCATGAGGACCAGCCAGAGATGGACATCCTCAATTTTTGATGATCTGGTGTAGATAATCATTAGAGTTCCTTTGAGTCTGATGTTAAAGGCTCTACTGCATCATCCTCTAGCACACAAAATGTGGCATTCATTTTAGAGAACACTAGCAGTACTAATGATGTTAGTACCGCTTATGGTGTTTCTAATTCTTCTGGTCATAACTCACAATATGAACATACTTTATCATACTCCTTACTTTCAAATAAATCCAGTTGCCTACAATTGGATCATGAGGATCTGGAACAGCTTGATGAGTTTGATTTAGAATAAATGGACTTGAAATGGCAGGTGGCCATGATTTCTATGAGAATGAAAATTTTCTACAAAAAGACAGGTAGAAAATTACAATTTGATGCCATGGAACCAGTTGGTTTTGATAAAACCAAAGTTGAGTGCTATAGTTGTCATAAGACAGGGCATTTTGCTAGAGAAAGCAGATCCAAGGGGAATCAAGATAGTAGGAGGAGAGATGCTTGGAACACTGGGAATAAGGATAAAGACAATGGGAGAAGATCTGGTAAACAGGAGGACTCTAAAGCTTTGGTGACTCTCTATGGAGAAGGTGTTGATTGGACCAGTTACTCAGAAGATGAACAGGAGAACTATGCTTTCATGGCTTGCAACAGTTCAGGTTCAGACACAGATGTAACTTCTTGTTCAAAAGAATGTAAAGAATCTTATGTTAAACTTAAAAAATTGTATGATGAATAGAGGGAACAACTTAGAGATGCCAGTATAGAAATACAGGCATATACTCAAGCTTTAAAGAAAGTTAAAGCATAATTAGTTAACTTTGGTATGAAAAGATAACTTTGGTATGAGGAAAAGATAAGGTTTATGAAAATTGACTTAGATGATAAAACTGATGTCCTTACATACCATAAGAAACTATTGGCAGAAGCTGAAAAAGAAAAAGAAGATTTAAAAGCTAAAGTAGAAAAATGGCATAACTCTTCTAAAAATTTTAATATTTTGCTAAATAGTCAGATGAGTGCTAGGGACAAGGCTGGGCTTGGGTATGGTGATCAATTGAATAAAGGTGTTTTAAGTTATAAAAATGAAGTTTTCTAAAGTGTGTTTGTTAGTAGGATAAGTGAAACAGAAAATAGTCATGTGTATGATAGATATCCAGAGGGGATGCATGTTGTTCCCCTTCCAATAATAGGGATTTACATCCCTTCTGGACCTAATAAAGAAATAGATGACTCACAATTTACATATGGTTCAAATCAATCTAAACCTAGTGAATCTGATGCTAGAAGCAGTGACTTTAATTCTTGTGAATCCAATTGTAGTGAAGAAACACATGAATCTATGCCTGTACCAATTATCAATGAACCAAAAGTAGTAAGTGAACCTAAATTTTGGTTTGATGCTCCTATCATTGATGAGTATGAATCAGATAGTGAAGATGAACATGTGTCTCTACCCACAAAAGAATAGGAAATACCTAGTTTTGCTTTTATTAATACTAATAAGCATGTAAAAACTCCTAGGCAAACTGTTATAGAACAAAACACATGTAGTCAGAGTCCTAAACCTGACAAAAAGGATTGTAGTGGTTTAATGTGTAAAAAACTGGTTTTGGGATTTGGGTATACCAAAAAGGCATATTTTGTATGTGGAAGTTTTAGCCATCTTATTAGAGATTGTGATTTTCATGAGAAAATGATGGCTAAACAAGCTGAATTAAACAATAGGATGAGTAAGGGATCTAGTCAAAGGGAGATTAGGCCAGTATGGAACAATGTGCAAAGAATTAATCATCAAAACCAATTTGTCCCAAAAGCAGTACTAACTAGAACTGGAAAGATTCCTATTAATACTACTAGAACTAGCGGTACTAACACAGTTAATACTGCTAGAATTAGCGGTACTAACACAGTTAATACTGCTAGGCATAATTTTAACAGATAGGTAGTACCAATCAATGCTGCTAGGAAACTTAATACTGTTAAGCCTATTGTGAATAATGCTAGACCAAAAGCTGGCTTTCATGAATCTGTTTCACCTTTTAGAAAGTCATTTAATAGAACAACAGCACTTAGAACAAATTTTTCAAAACAAAAGGTTAATACTACTAAGGTAAATACAGTTAGTGCTGTTAAGGGAAAAAGGGAAACTGCTATTAAGTCCTCAGCAGGTTGTAATTGGAGACCCAAAAGACATTACTGGAACCAAGTCTCCAAATACAATAGTGGATCAAGTCTTAGAAATTGTGCTACTTTCAAAGATCCACTAGGCAGACTCAAGCCTAAAAAGGCTTGGGTCCCTAAGAGAGTCTAATCTCTTTTATTTAATGTGCAGGATTATCCATAAAGAGCTTTACAGAACAAAGGGATTGTTGATAATGGATGTTCCAGGCACACGACTGGAAACAAGGCCTACCTTGCTGAATATCAAGACTTTAATGGTGGCCCTGTTACTTTTGGAGGAAGTAAAGGTTACATAACTGGTAAAGGTAAAATTAAAATAGGAAAGTTAGATTTTGAGGATGTGTGCTTTGTGAAAGAACTACATCATTTCAATCTCTTCTCTGTGTCACAGATGTGTGACAAGAAGAACAAGGTTCTTTTCACTGACTCTGAATGTCTTGTTTTGTTTCTTGAATTTAAGTTACCTGATGAACATCAAGTCTTACTTAGAATCCCCATTTTTTATGGACAATGTTTTTATATTTTTGGTTTTTCTTTTGTTTTTATATGATAATTATACTAATAAAAGAAAATGAAAAATATTTTTGTACTTTTTATATTTTTATAGAAGAAAATATTCACAGATTCAAACACAAATTGTCAAACGTAACGATAATCGTTTTCACAGCCTCCCCGGCAACGGCGCCAAAATTTGACTCGCGTATTCTTACTCCTTTTTATATATAAATAAATATAAATATATAACAAGGATCAAAATCCACAAAATCAATGAAACCGGAAGTAGTATAGAATATTTCTGGGTCGTTATGTCCCAACGAGGCTTGAATGGAAAATCGAATGACGAATTGATAATCGATGTTTGAATATGACAAGGATATGATTGGGCACTAAACCTAATAAGCAAATGCACACAAAGATAAGCAAGGAAAATAAGCTAGAACAAGCATAAAAGCTAGAAATGGTAAAAACACTTAAAACTTTTAAACTAAGACACAAATAAGCTCAAATAAACTTAAGACAAAACCAAATAAGCTAGACTACCCCTAAATAAGCAAATTCAGCAAGCAATTTAGCCAAGTTAAACAAGAGAAACTCAGCAGTACTAACCACAGTACTAACAGTATTAACTATCAGTACTAACTTGGAGTTAGTACTGCTAGCTTTTAAGTTAGTACTGCTAGTTTTAAGTTAGTACCGCTAGCTTTAACAAAACATAATGAAGCAAGAAATAAGCAAATAAGCTAAAACAGATATTTAACTATCCCTAATAAGCACTCAAGCATAAGAATATGCAACTAGAATAAGCTAAAATGGCAAATAAGCTAAAAAGCTACAACTGATAAACTATTAAAATTGCTTTGGAAAGGCGAATAAGCTTAAATAAGCTCTACTAAAGATAGTAAACGAAAATGGGCTTAATCTACTCTAAAAAACAAAGGAAGTCTAAAATAAGCAGAAATAATAAGCTGATAAGCTAAAATGAACTAACAGTACTAACAGTTTTAACTACCGGTACTAACTTAGAGTTAGTACCGCTAGCTTTGAGTTAGTACTGCTAGCTTTAAAAATCCCAAAATAGAACCAGCAGTACTAACTATGGGTTAGTACTGCTTGTTCTAAACACCCCTTAAGGTTTTTAAAAATCATTTTTCTTTTTATTTTAAGATGATTTGGTCCTAACTTGTTAAAAACAGATTATCAAATAGCAAAATAAGACACTTATAAGCAGGTTTTAATCAATAATAATCACTTAAATAAGCTAAATCAATCTAACGGCATTAGCTCATAACTAACAGTGCTAACTAAGAAGTTTGTACAAGTCACTTTTAAACTAACAACTAAGCAAGATAAGCACTAAACATCGTAATAAAGCATAAATAAGCAAATATAAGTAACAAATAAGCACTAATAGCAGTTCTGCAGTAAATAAGAAAAATAAGAAAAGGAGGGACTTATAACTCCCTTGCTCAAACAGGGTTAAACAAAGAGTCTACAAGCTCTAGCTTGTATGAAACAAGCTAGTGAGAGTCCATAAGCCCATCCAGAACTGGCTTATCATCCATAAGCTGTGGTACATTTGAGTGTGGACTTTTTAGTGACTGTACTTAAATTCTTAGTATTTGAGTTAAGACAAATGACTTATATGATTTTATAAGACTTAAAACATATTAAGTAAAGCTTTTAACAAAGGTAATACAGAGAATCAAGAAATGACTTAAAAACTCCAAATTTGCATTAAGACGAAAGTTAAAGTTACAAGACATGGAACATTAAAATTGCATAAAAATAAGCTGAAATTTAACTAAGAATTAGATATATAAAAAACAACTAAAAGAACACTAAAAAAAACTAACTCTTTTATCTTGGGTTACAATGGCCCTATTTATACTAAAAACTTTATCCTTGGGTCTTCCTTCTCTTCTTTCTTCTGTGTTTCTTTGTAGAGACAAAAACCCAAGTGTGCTTGTTGTGTGAGGTGATTCTAAAACAAATCCCAGCCTTCAATTTCTTTTGTGCTTCTTTTGAGTCAATCACAGCCATCGAAATCACTTGGAAATGGTGAGGGATTGCCAACATGGCAATTATAAAGCTGGGGGGAAGATAGTGGAGGAGGGGGAAATGTTTTATCCAGGGTGTTGAATGGTTTGCAGGGTAAAAGAAGGGGACGACACCCGTGAGTTGTATCTAGGTTTAGTTGGGCGGGAAAAATAGCTTTGGATAAGTTGGCAGCTTTGGCCCCTCAAGTTATACTTCCCCCAATTTCCAATTTCAGCCCTTGTCTCCTTGTTCTTGTAATACAACTTGAGGTTTGGCAATTTTAGTCCCTCAAGTTGTATTTTCTTCACTTGGTTGACTTTTGACTTTGACTGACTTTGGCTTCGATTTGACTTTGTCTTTTCCATCCCGTGCTCGGTTTTGTTTGTTTTTGGCTTTCTTTTTGTCCTTTGTGTGATATCCGTTTCCTGC
>BQNB010188560.1:0-11939 GCA_026074375.1 Tanacetum coccineum | reverse complement strand
ATAACTTATGTTATTTACCACTGGGTTGTTAACAGAGTGATGTCTTCTCCCAACCACCCTACTTCTGATATTGAGGATGGTTTTTCCTCTGACTTTCCTGACTTTATCCCGGCTTCCCCAGACTATTTCCCAGCTTCACCAGGAAATACTTCTTCTAAATCTTCGAATAACTCATTTGGTATAGTTCCAATAGCTTCACCAACTCTTTCACTTTTTCATGATGACCTCTATATGAAGGTCATGCAAGCATATTATGCTAAAGAATCACCTATTCCACCTCCAACTATTGTGCCTCCATCACCAATGTTTAATCCTTAAGAATTCTTTCTTCCTAAGGAATTATTGCCACCTAAGAAACGAGGCCATAACCGATCATCATCCTCTACTTCTACCCTACCTCAAGAATTTGAGATGGGAGAAAGTTCTCATAAGACAAGTTTGGAACGTCACGAGGAACAAATTAAGGACATTTTGAATCACCTAGATGAGCTCTCTCTAGACCGCATTGAACACATGGAAGACAAAATAGAAGGTCTTGGAAAAGGTCGGGTGATTATACAACAAGATTTTGACAATATGGAAACTGAACTCCAAGTGGCTCGTGCTCAAATTACTAAACTTCAAAGGAAGCAAATGGGAAATAACAACAAGATTGCTCTGGCTCGCTTCGGGATTGCTAATCTAGAACAAATCATCGAAGATATCCAGGTTCGTCACCAAGAAGATAAGGAAAATCTTCAAGATGCCATCTATGAACTCAAGATTAGCAAGGAAGGACCATCGGACAACTAGATTAGAGTCTAGTTATTTATAGCTTTTGTTAGAACCTAACCACGGGATGTGTGGTATAAATAACAACACTTGTCAAATTTTGACTATGTACAGTACGAAGGCAAGTTGTTCATGATATAATATAATGGTGATCCCGTTGTACTTCATTGTTTCATACTCATCCTATGTCCTATATTACATCTCCGTCTTCATCATTAGAATCTTCATTACTGGTTAAGTTAACTAACTACCATCTCTAGACTATCCTCTTGATAAGTTTATCCTCAAAAAATTTGATATCATTATAAATCTTACCACGACCTCTAGAAAATGAACTAGTCCCCAGGGAACCTAATAAGTCAGATGCTTGTTAGAATTTATAAGTATCTATGATTCCAAAATCATTATTGCTTAAAGTTCAAAAATCCCAAAAGGACTCAACATCTGAATACCAGCCATGACTCATGCTGCCATCAAGAAACTAGTTGCTTATAGTGTTTCCACAGCTCTGGAAGCATAAGCAGTTAACATGGCAAATACTGATAATACCACCAGACCAAGAGAAGCTCATGTAGCAAGAAAATGTAGCTACAAAGAATTCCATTGAGCTTCCAACCATCAACTTCATAAGTACGAAGGCGCTTTTGGTCTTATACTCCGGCTGGTTATGAGCTGAACTGAATCAATTGTTTTCACATGTATCAACTGTACCGAAGACTGCAAGGTGAAGTTTGCTACTGGTACTTTAACTGAAGAAGCTCTATCCTGGTTGTAATTTTTTTTGCCCAACAACCTATTGGGATAGAAGAAGCTTACAAGATTACCTGGGTTGAATTCAAGAAGCTTTTGATAAAGAAGTATTGTCCCCGAACTGAGGTCAAAAAGATGGAAGACTAAATTTACAATCTAACTGTGAAGGGAAATGATCTCAAGACATATGTGAGAAGATTCCAGGAATTGGCAACCTTGTGTCCCACTGTGGTGCCAAATTCTGAGAAAATGATGGAAGTTTTCATCGGGGGATTGCCTCGAAGTATTGAAGAGAATGTTACCGCCTCTAAACCTCAAACTCTAGAAGAAGCCATTAACATAGCCCAGAGGCTAATGGAGCAGGTAACAAAGCACACTCCAGTGCAAGTATCAAGTGATCACAAACGAAAGTTTGACGACAGAAGAACTCTCAACAACAACAACTACCATAACAATAATAACAACAACTACCGTAACATCAACACCAACAATCGTTACAATGATCACCAACAACAATAGAACAAAAGGCAAAAAGCTGCCAGAGCTTATGCTGCCACTTCAGCTGAGAACAGTGGGTATATTAGAAACTGTCCACTGTGTAAGAAATGCACCTTGCATCACACAGGACCTTGCACTGTCAAGTGTAATACTTGCAACAAGGTAGGTCATCTGACTAGGAATTGCAGAAACAAAGGACCAGCCACTGGAAGCAATCATCAACCAGTATCGGTAATTTGTCATGCCTGTGGAGAGAAAGGACATTATGCAAATCAGTGCCGAAAGACCATCAACAACAATGCCCAGGGAAGAGCTTACATGCTAAGGGATAGGAATGCTCGTCAAAACCCGAACATAGTCATGGGTACGTTCCTTCTAATCCAACATTTAGCTATAGTATTATTTGATTCTGGAGCCAATAAAAGCTTCATACCCATATCTCTTACCTCTATGCTAAATATCCCACCCATTACAATAGATACCTTTTACAATATCGAAATGGCTGACAGAAATCTAGTAAGCACAAACACTGTTATTCAGGGTTGCACCCTGACTTTGTTAAACCAACCTTTCAAAATTGATCTTATGCCAATTAAACTTGGAAGTTTCGACGTCGTTATTGGTATGGATTGGTTATCCAAGTATCATGTTAGAATTATCTGTGACAAGAAAGTCGTTCACATCCCCATCGACGGTGAAACTTTGATCATCCGAGGTGATCGAAGTAAGACCCGACTAAGCCTAATATCCTGTATAAAAACCGAAAGATATATATCCCGAGGATGTCAAGTTTTCATAGCCCAAGTAATGGAAAAGAAGTCAGACGATAAACGACTGGAAGACATACTAGTAGTCAGAGAATTTCCAGAAGTTTTTCCTGAAGATCTACCTGGCTTACCCCCAGTTCGCCAAGTAGAATTTCAAATCGATTTAATTCCAGGATCAACACCGGTAGCCCGAGCACCTTATAGATTAGCTCCTTCAGAAATGCAGGAACTATCTAATCAACTACAAGAGCTAGCAGACCGAGGTTTTATCCGACCAAGTACTTCGCCCTGGGGAGCTCCTATCTTATTTGTTAAAAAGAAAGATGAATCTTTCAGGATGTGTATAGATTACCAGGAGTTGAATAAACTCACTGTAAAGAATCATTACCCATTACCCAGGATCGATGACTTATTCGACCAACTTCAAGGTTCGAGTGTTTACTCGAAAATCAACTTAAGATCAGGCTATCATCAACTGAGAGTAAGGGATGAAGATATTTCCATGACTGCTTTCAGAACGAGGTACGGACACTATAAATTTCAAGTGATGCCATTTGCTTTAACTAACGCACCTGCTGTATTCATGGATCTCATGAACCGTGTGTGCAAACCATACTTGGATAAATTTGTGATAGTGTTCATCGATGATATTCTTATCTACTCCCATAACAAAGAAGAACACGCAAATCACCTGAAAATAAACTTGGAATTACTCAAAAAAGAGAAACAGTATGCCAAGTTCTCCAAATGTGATTTCTGGATCAGTATCGTACAATTCTTGGGCACTTAATTGATAGTCAATGACTTCATGATGACCCCGCCAAGATGGAAGCAGTTAAGAATTGGGCATCTTCTACTACACCTACAGAAATACGTCAATTCTTAGGACTCGCCGGCTACTATCAAAGATTTATCAAAATACTGAGGACTTCACCAATTTATTATCTGGGGGGAGGGAGTTTAAGGGCAAAGGGGTGACTATCTCCAGAGGGAGTCGATGTAGGGGGCAAGCGTGTGTATAGGGTGGGGATATTGGGGATAATTGACTGAGATCACGGTGTGCGGTCTTAATACAACTACACTAGAGAATGTTTCGTTTCTAAGCGTGAATGGAGACTATGTTTATTTATTTTGATTGAGATGCGTCAGGATGGTAAGTCACCGCCGAAAGAGTCAGCAACCGCTTTCACATTAACCCGTTAACGTCATTACTCTATCATGTTGTAGCATAGTATGCTTTAAGGAAGCAGGCTACAACTCTAGATAGTGAAGCTTCCAATCTTAGCATTACGCAGAAGGAAAATGCGATGATATTTGTGTTTACTGCGATGACATCCCATCAAGTCATGGGGGGGAAGCGGTATGAATGCAAAGAGAGAAGGTTATTGCATATGCATCCCGACAACTTAATCCTAATGAAGAACACTATACCACTCATGATATTGAATTAGGAGCAGCAGTGTTCGCTCTTAAAATTTGGAGACACTATTTGTATGGCACCAAATGTATTGTGTTCACTGATCATAAAAGTCTTCAGCATATCCTTGATCAGAAAGAGTTAAACATGAGACAACGCCGTTGGCTAGAATTGCTTGTAGATTACGATTGTGAAATTCGCTATCATCAGGAAAGTAAGTGAAATTTATAGAGCATATGCCTTAAGCGGAAGGAACAATCAAACCACTCCGAGTTAGATCATTAGTTATGACTATTCATCCAAAATTACCATCATAAATTCTTAAAGCTCAAACTGAAGCACTCAAAGAAGAAAACATCAAGGCTGAGAACTTTTTTTTTTGGTAAAGGGGGAAACAGCCCCGGTAAATTATATTACTCCAAAATAAGTCAATGAAAGTACAATGGAATGTGACCGTATGCCACATTAACCTCAAGCATTTAGCTTGAACAGCCCCTCCACATATGACATGCCATATGAGATCTAAACTATCAAATACATAACCAGTAACACCAATCGGAAAGAACCATCTAATTAATACAAAGACAATAAAACATGTTACTGTCAGAATTAGACATAGGGATCTCCAAAGACGTGCAAGAACGAATGCCCTCTTTGGACTTCTAGAAACGGCAAAGAGAAGCTTTCAACCGGATCAGCAGAAATAATACAAACAACCACATCCTAACCGATCTGTAAACCTATAAACAACCGAGGCATTGCGTTCTTCCATACAATTAAGCCTCCGCAGCAACAACGAGCTTACAATACACCCTTAGAAGACTTACACTTAGCAATAGGCATAAGAATCGTGAACAATAGAACAAGAAAGACCAACACCAGTTAGACCAGCAACCTGTTGAACACGAGACCAAACCTGCAGTGAAAAAGGGCAATCAAAAAATAAGTGTTCATGAGAGTCTGGTTGAGTCTCACACAACGGACATACAACCGCAAGACCAGCAACAACCTCCCAACTTCTCAAACAATCTTGCGTCCTCAACCGTTGCTTAAAAATAAGCCACATATTGAACGCATGCCTCGGAATACAAGCATGGAACCACACAAAATCATACCATGAAACCAGATTATCCCTAGGTCGAATGGACTCCCCATAACATTATCACCGAGAAAGGTATTAACCAAAACCAGCCTCTACTACGCCATTCACAGGAATTCAGATTGTCATCAATATAGTAGGAACGGGCATAAAGCTTTAAAAGTGGGTATTGACTAATCCATTCATATCGGACCATTTCCCATAAACCTATCTTGAAATACAAATCACGAACTTAGAAGCATGGGTAAAACCAGCTCTAGCAATGTCACGAGCTGAAATGATGTTGGAGAGAGGACTAGCAACACACCACTTGTCGAACCATATAGAAGTCGTTTTACCATCACCAAATACACGACTAAATAGACTCCCAATAAGAGGCCGCAAAGCTAAGAGCGTTTCCTCTCGCTCCATGACAACGTACCTACCGATAAGGAAAGTCCCTCAAAGCTACTATTATTAAGCTTTATCAACATGGGATCCCACTCACCCATAAAGACTCCTTAAGAGAAAGAAGCTTCCAAACATGCGATACCATAAGAGCTTTATTGAAGTGATCAAGCCTACGAACACCAAGGCCACCTTCTTGTTTTGGAAGACAAACAACATCCCATGCAACTTTAGCTTTACCCCTACACATGCTACCTTGACAACCAAAGGTAAACCACCATGATTTGCTCATATCAATCATCACACCGTGTAGGAAGAGCTTAAAAACAGAACCCAATACACAATGCAAAGAAAATCCAAAAACAGATTGGATGATTTGAGCCTCCCGCATCGATAAGGACTTAGTCTTCCAGTCATTAACACGATTATGAACTTTATTAATCAATTCCTTACAATCCCTAAAGATCAAACGAGACGAAACCAAAGGAACACCAAGATATTTCACCGGGAGACGTTCTTCTTCAAAGGGAAGAACATTAAGAATAGCCAACTTGGTATAATTGATAACGTTACAGAAATAAGCCTTGCTTTTAGGCATACTCGGATTTAACCCTGAAGCATCCTTAAAATTAACCAACGCTTCCTTAATGACCTTCGCTGAATTCACATCACCATGAACAAATAAGAACAAATCATCCGCAAAGCAAAGATTTATTAAATCCAATTCTGAGCAAAAACGATGATAAGTGAAATTAGAAGCCTCTTGAACTCTTCTATGAAGGATAAGAGTAAAGACCTCCATAATCAGCGTAAATAAATAAGGCGAAAGAGGATCACCTTGACGAAGACCTCTCTTCCCCTTAAAATAACCATGCAACGAACCATTGATGCTAATAGAAAATGACGTAGTGGTAACACACTCCATAATCCACGCGATCATCCGTTCATGAAAACCAAAACCAATAAGAATCACCCTTAAGAAATTCCAATCGACCGTATCATACGCTTTTTGAATGTCAACTTTAAATGCACACCTCGGAACTCCACGATCCAAATGGTAATTATGCATAATCTCTTGGGTGAGTAAGATATTGTCCGAGATACAATGACCCAGCATAAATGCTGATTGGTTAGGACTAACCAGCCTCTGTAAGCTATCCTTTAAGCGATTAGCAATGATCTTGCTAATACACTTAAAAAGCACATTGCAACACGAAATAGGCCTATAATCATTTACACGAGCAGGAGTATTCACCTTAGGAATAAGAGCTATAATGGTGTGGTTAAGCTCCTTGAGCAATCTGCCATTGGTAAAGAACTCACTAACCGCCTTAGTAACATCCGCACCAATAATGTCCCACGTGTCTTTAAAAAAACCAGCCGTAAAACCGTCCGGACCTGGAGATTTGTCATTACCCATAGAGAACATAGCCGATTTCACCTCTTGGCTGCTAATATCACGCACCATATTAAGAGCCTCACTATCATTCAATCTAGTAGGAAACAAGTTGTCGGTGTTAAAATCACTAGTATTACCCGGCTGCCCAAGAAAGACCTCATAATGATTGATGAACGCCTTGGCAACATCATTATTATGATAAACAGCACCATTAGCATCCGTAACCACATCAATCCTACTCCGACTAACACGACTTTTGACCACTTTGTGGAAGTAAGCTGTATTAGAGTCACCTTCTCTTAACCAAGTAATTTTTGCCTTTTGTTTAAGAAACTTCTCTTCCATAAGTAACGCTTCATTAAAAGCAACAACCGTAGCCGCCTCCTTTTCCCGAAAGCTGAGATTGCTCGGATCATTGTCTAAATCAGTTTGCACCTTGTCAAGCTCCTCACAAAGCCAAACAACATTAGCATGCAGGTTTCCTTTGTCATACATAAGCTTATGAATAGGCTTTTTAAGGCCTTTAAGCTTCTTCACCACACGAAACATATAGAAACCAGAAACTTGTGCCAACCACCCATTACGAACCATATCCTTAAACCTGTCATCAAGAAGGACAACATTGAAAAATTTAAAAGGCTTAGGTTTTTCCTTCACACGGGAAGGAATAGAGAGAACCGATGGAGAATGATCCGAAATTCTGTAAGGCTTAAAAACAGCATGAGCTCCCACGAAAGAATCAAGAAACTCAAGATTAGCCAAGACACAATCGAGCTTACGAAGAATACCATCCTTGCCCTTCAGTTTCTGGTTCCAAGTGAATTGCAGCCCTGTTCTTTGTACATCCATCACTTCCATAGTCTCAACACACTCTTTAAACTCACGCATGGTGATATCAAGAGCCGAAGATCCCATAGAAGTATCCTCCACGAAAAGAAATGCATTAAAATCTCCAAGAAGACACCACGGTCTGTTATTAATGTAGTTCTTATGCAAACACAGCCCATTCCACAAAGGCCGTCTATGAATGTAGTTGTTAAACGCATAGACAAAAGAGCAAAAAAACTCCTTCCTATCCGCTTTAATCCAAATACGAGTGTGAATTACTTGGGGGTCTTGATGAATAACAGCAACATCCATATCATTTTGGTTCCAACCCACAATAATACGCGTACCTTTGAGATAAGACATCGCATTAGAAATCCAGCTCCAATGCTTAAACACATGCTTACACAATCTTTCCAGATTACGATTAGCCACATGAGACTCAAGAATGGCACACACCGATAGATTATTTTCATATATGACCTGTCTAACCTTAGTTTGTTTAGGGGAGAGATTCATTCCCCTAATATTCCAAGAACCGACATTAATCATGAGGAAACGACTTCAACGGGAGTGCTTGCCCCTTGGTCATTACTAACCACTTTATGAACAGAATTAGAGGTCTCCACCATTGTGATATACTCGTCAACATCCTCATCACTATCATTAACAAATTGAGATTCATTTCCAGCATTCACACGATCATCATCCTCCAAATCAGTAGCTACCTCCCCAGATAAAGCACTAAAAGAATTATTAGTAGTAAGCTTAATAGTCTCACCAGGAACTTTTCTACGCTCCTTATTAGTACTCACCTTGCTTGCAACCTCATTAGTTTTCTGATTTGACGATTCTCCCCTATCAACACGTCGATATTGCAAGTTGAGAGGTGGCTTGTTCAGTCGAATACCTTCCACTTGTTTCTTACTGTTCTTATTAGCTTTCGCCTTCTTCTTTTTCACCTCGGTGAAACCATCATCCGTAACCTTCTCACTCGGAGCCACCTTAGGAAGTTTGGGACATTTATCACTAACATGATCAAAAATGCAGCAAGAAGCACACCTAGGAGGTGTCCATTCGTACTCAATATCAATCGTAGCAAAAGTGTGCCCTTCCTTGTTATCCATAGGAATGGCAATAACCAACGATTTCACTAAATCAACATCAGCAGCTATCTCAATGAGTGCCCTAGCGTAAGCACTCCTACCCCAAGAATTCAAACACATATTGCTTGTGTATGAATCTAACATTAACGGTTTACCAATCTGAGTAGAGATAAGACTAAGACCAACTTCATAATACGCCACAATTGGGACATGGTGCATCTTAACCCAAACTGGAACCCGCTTAATCTCATCCTTCTTCAAGATAGTATTCGATGTCCATTCATTCAGTAGCAAAGGCACACGACGGATCAGCCATGGGCCATTCTCCAGCACACTTTCCATGCCCTCTCTAGTATTAAATTGGAAAAGAAAAAACTCTTCGTGAAGTTGAATTCTCTTCAAACCATACTTAGCCCATGTGTTTTTTACATAGTTCTCCACAAGTAGGAAAGCTAAACGATCACCAATAAAGTATCCATAAAGAGTATTAACAAATCGAGCATTAACACTCTCTACGGCCTCCATGGGAAGAGTAACAGCAGCACCATGCACACTAGTCTCGTTTCTCATCTCCTTAATCTTAACAATCGTTTTTTGAGGTTTTTCATGTATAATTGATGCAAACGATGGCTTACCATGCGTATCCACCTTTTCCTTCACATTGGAGTTAGTACTTTTGCTCGGAACAGCATCCTTCAAAGGTTCTTGGTATGTAGTACAACATCGAGGCAAAAACTTTCCATCAATGTTACTTATCTTGGACGCTAACGAATTAGTCTTGATTGATTCAAACAACGACGATGCATCATCCTTTCGAGTAGAATCCTTACTGACATCCATCTCTCAACACATAAAAACAAAACCCAGCCACGACTCCCAAAAGAAAATAAAGCCACAAACCCTAAATCGGCGATTAGGGTTATCACAACCAATCAGATCACTAAAGAATGTTACCACGATGGGAACAATTAATAAAATATTAATAGCACCGACTCCAAGAAACCCTAATAAAACCAGCGACACAAACCCTAAGATCGAAAACAACAGCTTAATGAAATACGTCGAACAAAATAAAACTAAATTAACAATGGAAATCAAAACAAAACATCCAAATCAATACTAGATCAGATGAATGGTATTGAGAATGCCTAGGATAATCGAAAAAACCCTAAACACAAACAACACGTCGAATCCAATCTCAGGAAAGAAAAGAACTTATTATTATTATTTTAAAACTTTGCAACGGTGTTTATTTTTCAAAACGTACCCTTAGAGGTCGTTCTTTATGCTTTCTACTTGAGATGCTCAATAAAGTCACGCCTTCGGACACGTATTCTGTCCAGGCCCCGTCTGGGGGTGTGACACAAATCCTCCAAACCCAAAGTGAAGCACTCAAAAAGAAAACCTCAAAGCTGAGAACCTACGAGGAATGGATAAAGCATTTGAAATGCGCCCTGATGGAACCCGATGTATCAAGAATTGAAGTTGGTTACCACTCTTTGGTAATTTAAGAGACTTGATCATGCATGAATCTCATAAATCAAAGTATTCCATTCACCCAGGTTCTGATAAGATGTATCAGGATCTAAAGAAACTCTATTAGTGGCCTAATATGAAGGCAATCAAAGCTTAGTATGTTGGAAAATGTTTAACATGCTCTAGAGTTAAAGCAGAATGTCAAAAGCCATCCGGCTTACTGGTACAACCGAAGATTCCTATGTGGAAGTAGGAGAGAATAACAATGGATTTCATCACAAAACTACCCAAAACCTCAAACGGACATGACACAATTTGGGTCATTGTCGATAGCCTTACCAAATCCGCACGTTTCATCCCTACCCGAGAGACAGATAGTATGGAAACCCTTACAAGATTGTACACAAAGGAAATAGTATCCCGGCATGGAGTGCCAATATCTATCATCTCGGATTGTGACAGTCATTTCACGTCCAGATTCTGGCAATCATTACAAAGTGCTTTGGGTACTCAATTAGACATGAGTACGGCATATCATCCTGAAACCGATGGACAAAGTGAAAGAACCATCCAAACACTCGAAGACATGCTTCGAGCATGTGTTATAGATTTTGGAAAAGGATGGGAGAAACACTTACCATTAGTAGAATTTTATTATAATAACAGTTACCATGCCAATATTAAGGTAGCACCATTCAAGGCACTTTATGGTCGAAAGTGTAAATCTCCTGTTTGCTGGGCCGAAGTTGGAGATGTTCAACTTACGGGACTAGAAATAATTCATGAAACTACTGAGAATATAGTGCAAATTCGAAAACGCTTGCAAGCTGCAAGAGATCGGCAAAGAAGTTACGCCAATGTAAGGCGAAAGCCTTTAGAATTTCAAGTTGGAGATCGAGTTATGTTAAAAGTGTCACCTCGTAAATGTATCATCCGATTCGGAAAACGAGGAAAGCTTAATCCCCGGTACATTAGACCATTTAAGATTCTTAAAAGAGTCGGTCCAGTGGCATATAAACTTGAGCTTCCTAAAGAACTCAGAAATGTTCACAATACCTTCCACGTTTCTAATCTGAAGAAATGATTATCTGACGAATCCCTTGTCATTCCAATGAGAGAGCTTCGGCTTGATGACAAACTTAACTTTGTGGAAGAACCAGTAGAGATCATGGATCGAGAAGTCAAACAACTGAAACAAAGTCACATTCCAATAGTCAAAGTAATATGGAACTCCAAAAGAGGACCAGAATTTACATGGGAACACGAAGATCAAATTCGTGCCAAGTATCCACATCTGTTTTCAAACATCACTCCGGCATCCAACTAAATCTCGGGACGAGATTTCTTTTAAGGGAGGGAGACTATTGTGACAACCATGGTTTGATCAGGTTAGAATGCGCTTCTAGATTCTAATTTTATGCTATTTTGTGTGATCTTATGTGTT
>BQNB010188559.1:0-11939 GCA_026074375.1 Tanacetum coccineum | reverse complement strand
CGTAGACGGATTTAGGAATAGAATTAGTATTTGAATTTAAATTTGGATTTGATATAGGTTTAGAAGAGAGAAAATATAATATAATTATTTGTTATAAATTGATTTTAAAAATATTTAAAGAAAAAAAAAGAAAAAAGATGAATGAGAAAAATAACTATGTGGCTAAGAATAAAAAAGTCCTAATACCAGACAAGTTTTCATAAAGGAATATGCTACATCCACAAAAAGACTACAAAGAAATATCCACAAACATGAGGTGTCATGTTTTGATTGGATTAATCAAAGATAAGAGAGGGAAATTATTTGAAAAGCCACCAATCAAAAAATGCCACCTCATTTTGTGGATGTTTCTTTGTGGTTCTTTTGTGGATATAGCATAGCTCTTTCATAAAACCCACCAAACTCATCTGTTTGAGTTTGTAGACGTGAAGCACTAATTAGGGGTGAACATAAAAACCGAAAAAACCGAAAACCGAAACCGAAACGAACCGAACTAATAACCGAACTAAATTCGCCCAAAACCAAACCGAACCGAACTACTAATTCGGTTCTCGGGTTGGATATAGGTTTGGCACTCCGAACCGAATTCATATAAATATTTTTTATATATTTATATATATAAATACTATTAAAATGTTATCATAATATAAAAAAACACTTTTTATGTTAATAATAATTTTTTTTTACTAAAAATCTATGTAATTATTAAATTTGTTTTAAAAAAATAGTGAAATTCAGGTTATTCGGGTCAACCCGAGAATTGAACCAAATTCGAATTCGGTTTTAGGTTCGGTTCGGTTTTCGATTTGACCAAAAAAAATTAACCGAACTAACCGAATAACCCGATAATCGAACCAATCAACACCCCTAGCACTAATATTTACACTGTGTTTATGATTTGGGTTGTATGGGATTCGGGCTTAGTAACTCACTAACTCAATTTTAAGCCTAGTAGCTAACTAATATTGACCACTCTATACATATTTTTTCCCGCTTTGAGTCACACCTTAAAAACGCTATAACGCAACGCCTTACGCTAAAACTTGAGGTTTGATTATGCCGCCACGCCACGCTTCACGCTATTTATAACCTTGGTAATAATCTTTGAAGTTACGAGTGTTACATCCGAATTTTTACTTGTAACACAAACTTTATAACATACGTAGTAATGCAAAAGATTTAACTAAATGACAAAACATAAACATAGATAAAAAAATATTGCAAGGAGTAAATATTTAAACAGTAAGTTGGGTCAAGTAAAGAGATTAAACCACTATAATCATGACTCTAGTCATGATGGAACTCAATAAGCGGCACTGCAATGATGTTTGCTGTCCTAATAACTCTGCGTTGTTTAAGGTGCTTCAATAATTAAAAATAAAATAAAATAAAAGTACACCCACAAGAAAAGAAAAAGGATAATAGCTTGTAAATGTATTTAACTTGTCATTTTTTGTTATTGTGTGTAATCTAACTATTTTTTTCTATTAAAACACAAAGTATTCAAAATTTGACTTTTATATGTATTCGGTGAACTAATGACCGGCTAATGCCTATGTGTCAACAAGTTTTTTCCACCTAGACACAAAAATTATTTATATAAATTTGGGTAAAAGCCATAAATACTCCATGTACTCGCCTGTTTAACTCATTATACTCTACGAATTCGTAAACAACTCATTATACACTATGAAACCGTCAATAACCAGTTATTCCTGCCATGTCACTATTTCATAATGGAGTATAATGAGTTATAAATGTGAGTACATAGGGTATTTATGGCTTTTACCCTAAAAAATAAATAAACCCTTTTTTTTTGTATTTTTGACAAAAAAAAATAAAATAAACCACACCCTCACCCAACTCACTAAAAATTCTTTTTTTTATAAAAATTTTTAAACTTTTTATAAAAAAAAATTTTATACTTCGAAATAAAAAAAATTAAAAAAAAATTTATACTTCGAAATTTTTTTATAAAATTTTATAAACTTCGAAAAATTTTATACTTCGAAAAAAATATACTTCGAAGTATAAAACTTATATAAAATTTTTCGAAGTAGAAATATTTTTTAGAATATTTTTTTAAAATATTATTTTCGAATATTTTTTTTTAAATATTTTTATATATATATTTAAAAAAAATTACACATCACCATGTACAAAGATTACACATCACCATGTACAAATATTTTTTTATATATATTTAAAAAAAAGTCAAAGGATAAACGTGTTTGACTACAAGTTACCGGTTAAACATAAAAAAGATACAAGTATCAAGTAAAATTGCTGACGTGGCATACGGTTAAATGACTTATTTAAGAATTAGTAGAGTATAATGAGTTATAGTTGTAAGTACGTAGAGTATTTATGGCTTTTACCCTAGTTCAAAAGGGAGTGTGTGCGTCATGCGATATTTGATTGGAAGAGAAGTTAAAGAGATGTCTCAAAAAATAAAAATAAAATGAATGAAAGGAAAAAAAAGTAAAAAAAAAAGACATACTTACCTTCGTGTGCCTGTCAAGTGGACAGAGATAACAAAAAATTTAATTGGCGTTACAAATTTGGACTACCAGCATGCAACATTGGAAACGTTGAAGAGAACTGCAGTACTTTCGGTCGATTTTGGACTATCCGACTATACGTGAAATTTGTAAAAACCTTAAAGACTAAACGTGTGATTTACTCATTTATTTAAGTATGTTATTAAAAAGAAATGTGGACATAAATAGTTTTTGTAACATTTTTGCTTATATTGAGTATCGAACTTTGCGTTAAGGGGCAACGATTATTCGGTTGTTCACACCAACTTATCTTACTGCTAACATGTAAGAACTAAATTGTATGATTCTATGATTAAGGCTACTTCCAGTAAGGACATCGGACGAGCTACATTTTTTCTGCCACGTCAGCTTTCTTTCTCCAGCAACTTACATGCGACCTTTTAGTCACAGTAAGGCGACCAACGTTTTTTTTTAAATAAAATTAAATTTCATTTTAATAATAAAAATACCATTACATAAAAAAACATTTTCACTTGCAATTTCAAACCTATTAGTTATTTATAAATAAAATGACAATATAATTATAGATCAAGTACTTAAAGTGTAAATTGTTTATTTATAAAATAAAAATAATTAAAAAAAACAGATTTGTTGTGAAGCAATAAAGTAAAAAACAATAAATAATAACAAAAAGAGAGAGAGAATGGAGAATTGTATTATTCATCTCACAATGAATGTATGTATATATAGATACAAGATAGAGTATTCCACAAGATACAATTCTAATAAGATAATTACCAATATTAAAAGATATCCACATCTATTCCATATTTATCTATAACACTCCCACTTGGATGTTCATTTGAGGAATCTGCCTCGTTAAAACGTTACTAGATAAAACCCGGTAGGACAAAAATCTAGTGAAGGAAAAAAGAGTACATAAATCCTTTATACGCTCGGGGATGTTGCCTCATTAAAAACCTTGCCGGAAAACCCTGTGGGGATAAAACCGTGGTTAAGAGAAAAAGAGTGCAACGCGTATGTTCTCTCCCCCTGATGATCACATCACTTAAGCTCATTTAGTCTCTGAAATGCACATTAAAGTGTCTTGATAGATTCACGTGAATAAATATTCTCTGCACATGTTGTTTGCATATCCATACGTCATACATCTCATTCAAGTATATTATCGAACTTTACAAGTTATTCATTGCCAACACCATGTATGACCACTAGTGAAAATTAATGGTTCATACACATTTTAGTATGACATATCTAAATCGATATTGTGATCATCATCTTTATAAATCAAGGGAGTCTTTCCAACATCATGTGACCTCAAAAACATGAGCGTCGTTTTTCCATATAAAGATAGTTCGCATTTGCTTTAGTTTTCATGATGTACATATATATCATCCTTTAGATGTTCAATCCATAAGCTAAGACAAACGGTTGACTTCTATGCATTTAGTCACCTTCACAATCATAAAATCAAGATCTCTTTATAAAGTTTTATAGGCAAACATAATTATTTATTTGGCACAATACTACACACCAATGTGATTATAACACATATGCCCAAAACATACATGCCATAAATCTGTCCCAAATAGTAATCAAGATAAAACAGCTTGTTGCGGGGATCTAAAAGGACAGCAACATACAACAAAAAATTGATGTTATCGATGTTGTCCCAATACTTGTCGTACTTATCTTTCATCGAAGCAGCCATGGCTCTTTTCTGCTCATCTTCGTCTGTACACATTCGTGATATGCTTGCATGCATAGTCACGAGCTCGCCAAAAAACAGATTTGATGTAACATACTTTGATCCTGAAATCAGATTAGTTACATTGTAAAAAACCCTCAAGTACTCGATAAAATGCCTAGCCTTCTCCCAATCATCTTCCTCTGGAGCCCCAACAACCTTTTCTTTCCTTTTTCTTTTCCTAGTATTATCAGCAAAATCATCTTCATCATCGCCACAAAAGTAAGATCTATACTTATAATCGATCAACTTAAGTCTGTCAAAGCATCAGCATATTTCTCTGGCTGTTCTCAAACATAAAATTGTTGGATATTCCTATCGAGTCTCTACATCTAGACAAGGTTTCTTGTAAAAGGATGTTGCCCTCTCAAACCGATTCTCTAAAGCTTGCTGCAGGGCAGGAGAGGATCTCAACATACCTTACAGCATTACGAATTTGGAAATGGAATTTGAATTGTTCTTCCAACCATCTCTTACCACAGATTGTGTATATGTGCACAACATTTTTTCCTCCCAAGTTTGGGGGGCAGGTACTTTACAATCATAAAATAGATGTGGCCTTAAGCATTTTACCCAAAAACTTAATAGCACCATCATTTGACGAAGCATTATCAACTGTGACTGTGAAAACCCGTTCTATACCCCATTTCTGTAAGCACTGATAGACCAACTTGCCAATTGTATCACCCCTATGATTGGCTATAGGACAAAAATTCAGAATCTCTTCCTTACACCCAATCATCATCAAAACCAATGTGCCGTTAGACTCATGTAGTTCACATTCTGCTCAGACGACAAGTATCAGTAGTAAGAGATACGTTCGATCTTCCAAAAGGCCCTTAATGTTTTTCTCCTCTTTCCTTATAAATTTTATACAATCCCTAGCAGGTCCACTGAGGCATTTTAAAACAAAGATTCATTTCCCACGAGTAGTCTTGTAATTCCATCGTTATCAACAATACTAAATGGTTGATTGTCTTTGATGCAAAGTCGAGCAAGTGCCTTTCTACACCTCTCTTGGCTAAAAGAATGAGTAGCCAAAGAACCACCTGTAATATCTCCCTCGGATATGGGCTTAAAACCTAAAGTAGCTTGCTTCTTTGAATCAATGTTCTTTTTGTAAAGTGGTGATGTGCGACAAACATTGGTAAGATGACTTGCCAATGTACTTGTACCATTTTTCTTACCAGCACATGCTATAACCGTCTTGCAGTATGGGCAAGGTGCTTTTGTCGCACCTTTTACAAATATGAAATGATCCCAAACAAACGACCTTCTGCCACCTTTCTTCTCATTATCAACTGTTTTTTCATCTCCCACGCCATTAGCATTTTCACTATCCACATCAACCACATCGTGATCATCCACAATTTTCACCACTTCAATGTGATCATCAATCGCGTCGTTATTGTCCGCATATCTCAGATTGCTACTAGATGCTTTCATCTACATCAAAAGCAAGAAACTAAATATATTTAGAGCTTATGCCTTTTCAAAAAGACATAATTGATTTAAAAAAGGACATTTTATAGTTTTCATTCAATTTTTGATTTCTACTTAATTTGAGTTATTTTCACAGCTATAGTTTTGTATGTTAATCTAAACTTTTGACATGTTGAAATGAAAGCCTTTGGCCATTGATCTAATGATCATTGTTCAATGGATGTTGCAACCTCTATCATGGATACTTTATAATTAATTTAAGCCCCCCTAAGAGATACGATCAAGCTACCTGGTCACAGAAACTATTGTATCATAAAAAAAACTATTGTAGAAACCAAAACTTGTTGTAACATAGAACTTTTGTGAAACCCAAACTATAGCAGGAATAGAAAACTTTTGTACAACCAAAACTACTACTATCTATTCTTCATCACTTTCTAGATTGTCAAGCAATTAACAGACCATAAAGTCACCGGAAGTAATAAAGTTGCAAATTAAGTAATCAATAAACTCATAAAGTGAGACTACTAGCAATTAACAACATAAATAAACAATACAATTGATAAATCAAATTAGAACCACCAACTGAAATTAATTGACTATTCTAAGAACCACCATATCACAAAATCATAGCAATTTAAGAAGAAAAATTGACCTTAAAATTGTTGTGGATAGCAGCCAGTAATCAAAGAAAACCCTATTTGGAACTTCGATAATTCAAATGGATTTATTCTGAGGACTGAGAGTTGTAAGGGGGGCAAGCAGGGAAATGGGGAAACAGAATTGTGAAAAATACGGGATTCATCCTAACAAACTAAGATTGTTCAAAAAAATTTCAATATGATCAGAGATTGTAGGTGATAAGAGTTGAGGTGAAAATTTTGAAAAATGAAATTCTTTTCTTCTATAGAAGGGTGGATCGGTTCGGTTATAAGGTATGGGTCGGTTCGGGTTCAACGCATTTTCTTTATAAAACATCGGTTCGGTTTTGTATGGTTTTTTTTAATGCTAAAACCAAACCGAACCAAAAAGTTCGGGTTTTTCAAAAATTGAAGACCGAACCATCGGTTTTTTAATCGGTTTCGGTTCTTCGGTTTTTTTCGGTTTAGGTTCGGTTTTTCGGTTTCCTGCACACCCCTACTCTTTTGAACCAACCTATTAACCATTTCACCTTTGACTTTTCCCCTCCTAATCTCATCTCGTCAGATTCATACTAACAATTTTTTGCAAACTAATTTTTCATTAAATCACATTTTGAATCCTCTCTTCATAGATTCATGCAACTATTTTTTCAATAATCATATTGGTGTATTTTCAGAACACCCAAACCCAGTTCTCCACCACCTAGTCTCCTCCATCCATTACACACATAAGATGGTGAAACTCTGTTGCAGCGATCGTGATGGGATCTAGTGGTGCGGCGGATGTGAGATGTTTATGTTGCTTTGAAACTCGTTCCAATAGTAACCAAAATCGGTAATCTTGTTGGCTTAATTTGTTTTTACAGCTTGAGATAATGCATGGTTGGTTTATATTGTCAAAATCATCTGATTATGCATGCATTTAGTGAAATGCGAATGCAAAACTGATGTTAGCAACCCACAACAAAAGAAAAAAAAAGTCTGATTGATCTATTAAGTTTTTCTAAGTAAACGAATACATGAAATATAACTCATGAAAGATTTTTAGAGGTTGTTTCCACTTGCATGTTTAGGGGGTGTTTAGCTGAACTTATTTGGAGAACTATCAAGTTCATTGAAGGTGTTTTGGTATGCTTATTTCAAAGAGGATATGGACTTGCATGTTTAGAAGGTGTTTTGGTATGCTAATAAGGCTAGTCTCTTATCCTAGCGGTTATTTTAGAATGATAACCTAGTAAGCCTAAGAGCATCTCCAATGGTAAGTTGAAAATGGGTTGAGAAAATTGCTTAGAAAAGGGTTAAAGCATTGGAGGTAAGAGTTGAAAATGACTTAGTTGAGCAATGAGTTGATACTGGTCAACCTATTCGTTAACCTATTGTAATTTTTGTTGTTTAAATGAAAATAGGTTAGAGATTGAGTTGAAAAGCTTATTTGCATAGTAGGTATAGCTTGAGAAATGGATTGACAATCTCAAAAGCTTATTTCATTGGGGGTGCTCTAAGCTTACACACAAACTTCCTTATGCACTTATCAGCTTATATTGAGTGTTTGGGTAAAACTACTTCGTTTCTTACTTTTAGTACATTAAGACTAAAACTAAACAATCTGTAAGCTGCTAAATCGCTATAAGTTATAACCAAATGTGTTTATGAGTTATCACTGAAAGTATTTGTGGGGTATAACTAGTCATCATGTTATTTATGCATCAAAGGAATTATGATGAAACAGGGTCACTATATATGTGTTCTTATGAGGTATATCTTTCTATATGGATGATGTTGTATTGATGCTAAATTCTTTGTGTTAACAGATATGATGCAGACCCAAAAGGGAGCCAAGTGCCCGAGGGATCATGAAGCCCGTAATAAGCCTTTGAAATTCATTCCTGGATTAACATTGTCCCAACACCCACCCGAACAAAGAAAGGACTTGTTCTTAATGAAACTCAAAGATGTTATGAAAGCCAAGTCATTGCATCCCACAGAATTTGGAGGTTATACTGTCAGAGAACGTTTTGCTAAAATGGGATGGGAACAATTGCTTAATTTCGACTGTGACAAAATGTATAGACAGGTTGTTATTCAGTGGACTGCATCACTGTCAAGAAATGGGGATGAATTAACTGGTATAGTTAATGGAAAGTCATATACAATCACACCCGCAATCATTAGAGATCTCCTCAAAGTTGACACATGCACTGGTTTGCCTTATGCCCGGTTTGACAAAACAGATTTTTAAACCACCACAGATGAAAACAAAAGAAGATGGGTTGAAGCCTGAAAAACTGTGTTCGGCAGACATAAAGTCACGAAGGCGACAAATGGATGGTATCTGAGATCTAACATGACCCCACTTGTAAAAATTTTGTGGAGAATAGGGGCTTCAACATTTCACCCACATGTTAAAAACTCGGATTATGTTGAGACCCACCAGATCTATCTTCTTCACGCATTATTCACGGGAGACTACTTGTATAGCTTTGCACATTTGATGATCGATGACATATGGGATATGTATGAGCATGAACGTAAAAAAATCATTCCCCATGGAAATTACATCTCCGAGATACTCGAGCGATTAGGAGCTGTATCTAAAGAAGAATATGTGGAGGTGGTCTCCCCACTGGACCGCTTGATATCAAGAGAATCATTCGTTCCTGATCTCAAATTTTCTGAATCTCCAACAGCATACATTATTGATGATTCGACGGAAGAGCAACGAGTCACATTCCCCAAGAAAGTTAAAGGAGAAGTTCCATCTCAGCTGCCTGTACCCGATCCACATTTGGACATGACCAAGATTGAAAACTTGATTAACAACCAATCATCTCAATTTCAAAAACAACACAATAATCACAATGGTTACCAACTTACAAAAACAGATTGAACACCAAGCAAAAGACGCAGAACGTCGAGAACAAGAAATAGAAAGACGTGCTGAGATTAGAGCCCACGCCATAATCTGGGATATTGAGAGGCAACATTACCTTTACGAGCAGGAGCAGAGGCAGCTACTGATGGCTTGGAACAAAGGTTACAGAGTCAATGGAGGTGATGAGTTTCAGTTTCCACATATTTCTCATACTTCATTCCATCCTCCACGTGACGGGTCCAAGTATTTTGTCCCAGCCCAAGGCGATGAGATCCCAAAGGCGTTTCAGTGTCTCTATCGCGATATTTATGGCCCAGGATGTTAGGAGACAGCAGGTACAACCCATCCCCTATTAGCTAAGTATGCTGATATGATCACATATATAGTATTTTGTTTTGGAGTTGATTATGCCATGTACAAGCTAGGGTCTTAACTATTTTGTTTCGAGTAGATACCTGCCATGTACAAGGAGCTTATTTTGTTTCAACTGAATGATGTATATGGAACTAAGATTTGATTTATGGTATCCAACGATGTGTTTGTTGGAAGAAACATTTTTTGTTGTTTTTCTAAATTGGAGTTCTTTGTTATGATATACGAGGGGTCATTTGTTATACTACTTTGGAATGAGTTTTCATATTGACAAGACAATAAACATTTGTTTGGTTTTTGCTTTTGACATCGGGAATGAAAAATGAAATAAAAAATGATAGATGATCACTTAGGTAGGTTTTGACATGGAATCAAATATTTGTGGGTCACCTTGTAATTTCATCTCTCTATATGTGGGGTCCACATTTATATTCATCATATTTTATTATATTTTAATAATATTTTTATTTTTATTTTATTAAAAAATAGGATTAAAAAAATATAATTTCTCTCTCCTAATCCTATCTCAAAGTCAAATCATATACCAAATTCAAATCCGAATCCAATCTCACTTATAAACCAAACGGACCATGAGTTGTCTTGTTAGTTTTAATTGTTTATTTGGGCTCTCGTGTTTTG
This sequence comes from Tanacetum coccineum, assembly GCA_026074375.1. Taxonomy (NCBI): domain Eukaryota; kingdom Viridiplantae; phylum Streptophyta; class Magnoliopsida; order Asterales; family Asteraceae; genus Tanacetum; species Tanacetum coccineum. The sequence goes on along the minus strand of BQNB010188559.1, from coordinate 1,703 downwards.
ACTCTCGGCTGCTCTTTCATCTTAACTTTGGTTGGGAGTTTCTCGCGCAACATGAAGTACCAACATATACCATCGGTGACGTGAGCCGCAGGTACCCATAATATTTTGGTTTGTGTATCAGTTGTTTTTAGGTTGAGTACGAATGTTATAAGTTATCCAACTACCTAAAAGTTATACAACTTGTACGCTTGAAAAAAACAATTCAACTCGTCTAACCGTTTATAAATGGGTCGTGTTTGGGTTGAGTAAGTATTAAAAAGGTCAACATGTGAACCCATTTGAGTATGTAATCCTCTAAAAAATAAAATATATAACTTGGTTTTTATGTTTTATTTTGATTAAATGTATTTTGTTATGACTAAATTACGATTATAATTTAGATATCATTGAAATTGTCGTATACTTATTTGTATGTTATCTTTTTTATCATTTTTAGATTGTTATATCATTTTTGGATTTAAACTAGTTAAATCGACAAACAAGAAAATCTTATTAACCGTTTGACCTATTTACTCAAACAGGTTAAACGAGTTACACGTGTGTTACATAATGTTTAGGTTAGGGTTGAGGTTTCTTGACACGATCACGATTAATAAACGGGTTGTGTTTGGATAGAGGTTATCTAACCCGCCAATTCACGAACCCGAATACGTCAAATTAAACATGACTCGATTGCCACCCCTAGCATTAATCAACACCTCTTCCCGACGTGTCACTCATTCTTGAAGCTTTCCAGCATGCACACCCTACAGACTTAATATCTTTTGTTTATGATCTTTCCTTACTTTTATTAATAAGAGTAAAGGTGATACGGGTAGAGGTTTTGGTAGATTAGACGGTTCCAATTTTTGAGAGTCTAACCAGTCTCAGATTTGAGTTACGATCATTGACATATAATAATAAAAATTAGTTATAAGTCTCGTACAAGCATAAAGTTCACATATGAATTAAATTTATTTTATAACTTTAGTTTAATATACTGATATATCAGAATTTGTTTGTATTTCATGTTTTGTAGTTGTGATATAGTACAACTAATAATTATGCACGAGTTTTTTACATAAAAATTTTCATTATTTATTAACATCAGTTATTATTTTATAAATATTTTTATTGATGAAGAATTTAACTTTGTTTAACCGACATCTGTGTTGAGTTTGAAGTTGTTTAAATTTAACAATTGATATTATATATGTTGTACACAATATGCGAGTTTAATAGCACATAATCATAGTTGATGAAGTTAAAATATATAATTTTTTGTATAAATGTTTTTTTTCTTATCTTCATATATAAACTTTAAATAAGAATTACATCAGTCGTTGTTATAAGTACAACCGCATGTATTTATTTTCATGTTAGAGTAACATGTAGTTACATTTGATATTTATATTCCTGTTAATAATAATTTAGTTGTATTTAATTTTCAAACTCGTGTAAGCATGAGATAAATTCATAAAGAGGAATAACATTAGTTGTTCGTATACTTAAAACCTCGTGTATTTATTTACATACACAATAAATACAGTCCCCGTTTATATACATGTTGTATTTTTTAAACAAATATATATTGTATTTTTAAAATATGAAGTCTAGGAATAAATTTGTTTGTTTTTAAATTTATTGAAAATATAAAAACTTATAAATTTATATTTAACTCTATATAATTTATTTAGAATTCAATCAATAAAGTTTCATATATT
>BQNB010188556.1:0-11940 GCA_026074375.1 Tanacetum coccineum | reverse complement strand
GAACAAGATGAGGGTCTTAAGGAAAGACCATAGTCTTGTCTTTGGTCAAAGGAACATGCTAGCTAGGTTTTAATGGTTTAGATGTTGTACAAAACCAGCTTGCAAGATTTTTCTCATATATCTTTGTATAAATTGCAACAAATCTGGCCTATGTATGATATATATGATATATTTTTGTAATTTTTATGTATTGGGTATAAAAGTGGGTATTTGTTGAAGCGTTGAAAAGTTTTGGTGGTTCCGGGAATGCCTAAATGTATTTTATCGCGAAACGTAGCAATTTTACATAACCAATAAAAATAAAATGAACAAAGACCATAATTATTCTCAAAATAATTATTTAATACTTTCTTGATGTAAACGTTTGATGGTTTGATGCCCGTTTATATTGAACGCTAATTTTTGGCGTACGCGATTTAACTTAACGTTTATGATTTAAAGCAAACATGTATAATACAAAATATACATTGTGGATTTATTGATGACGTCAATGTCTTGAAAACACAGGGTGTTATAAGAACACTTACGAAGACATCAAGCTTCAAGTGTTAATAGTTTAGTTGTGTCATCACGTTTGTGATAATCATTGATCTTGTATATCTTATGTTGTGTGTTTTGTGTATCATATGTGTATGATAGGTTAGTATTTAGGCCATAAAATACATAGTGTGTTAGATTGGTTCTATCTAGAAGTAGAACTCGGTATTTAGCTTAGTATCGGAAAAAGTGTAAGCGACGTGTACGGTTTTCTCCGCCTAAAGGGAGCTTGTTGACATAGTGAAGATAACTCTCAAGTTGGGTACTTGGGGAGTGGAGTAGGGCGAAGAGGAGCTTCATAGCCGAACCACTATAAATCATTGTGTCATCGGTTTGATCTTTCTTATCTTTACTTGTTCATAGTTCGTAGATTACTCATTTACTTATTGCATCGCTATCATATACACTCGTGTATATCTCTTGAGTTCACATAAGTCAATAATCTAAGTTTTATTTTTTATTGATCTATGGATTCGGATAAATATCTAGAAGGGCAATCTATGAAAAGGTCACCTCTTTTTGAAAGTGATCATTTATATATTGGAAAAATAGATTTGAAACTTATGTAAAAGCAAAAGATTTAAATCTTTGGCATATTATCTTGAATGGTGATTTTCCACCGGTTGCCAAAAATAAAGTTACCCAAATTTTAGAAGTTGTTCCTTTTGAAGAACAATTCGACGATCTTAAAAAGAAACTTGCTAAAAATAATGAAGCTAAAATGGTTCTTTATAATGCTTTACCTAAAAAGGAATACAAAAGAATTTTTATGTGTAAAACGGCTAAAGATATTTGGCAATCGTTGTTTATCACACATCAAGGTAATAGCCAACTAAAGGATAATAAAATTGATCTTCTTTTCAACAATATGAACAATTTACAAACCTTGACGAAGAATCTATGTTATCGTTTTTGCTAGTATTTAACACTATTATTACTATCCTTAAGCGAGCGACGAGTATGAAGTTTTCTCTAGCTAGAACTAGTTTAGGAAAGTTTCTTAGGCTCTACCATCCTAAAAAGGAGAGCAAAGGTCACGGCAATTGAAGAATCGAAATATTTGTCATCACTAGCTCTAGACAAGCTTATCGGCAATCTAAAAGTACATGAAGTAGTCATGGAAAAAGATTCTGAAATTTATAAAGGCAAAAAGGAAAGAATTAAGTCCATCGCCTTGAAAGCTAAGAAAGAGTCTAGTGATGATGAAACTTCGACATCCGGAAGCGATGACGAAGAATATGCTATGGCCGTAAGGAACTTTAAAAAGTTCTTTAGAAGAAAGGGTAAATTTGTTAGGCAACCAAGAGAAGAAAAGAAGTCATTCCGACAAAGGGATGAGAAGAAAGGAAAGAGTAACCGGAAATGTTTTAGATGCGGTGATCCAAATCATCTCATTGACGATTGTCCAAAACCATCTTGCAACAAAGATCAAAAGGCCTCATTGGAGGTTCTTGGAGTGATAGCGAAAATACGCGAGAGACAAAACTAACGAAGAAACTTGTCTCATGGCTCAATCGTCAAATGAGGTAACTCTTAACTCTTCTTATTATAGTGATAACACATCTTCTCTTGATAATGATAGTATGCAAATATAATATGATAGCTTATTTGAAATTAGCTTAAAAATCATTAACAAGAATAAAATTTTGAAAACTAAAAGATAACTTTTAGAAAAAAAATTTTAGAATTGAACGAGAAAATTAAGAAACTTAAGAGAAGTAAAGAAATTGAGATTGCGTGTAAGTCAAGTGAAGAACTTAAATTGGAAAATGCCAAACTTAAGGAAACCCAAGTTAAATTTGTTAATTTTGATAAAAGCGCTAATTCACTAAGAGAAATGTTAAACAATCAAAAGTCACCTAATTTGCAAAAATAGGACTAAGGATAGATACGGTAAAGCCGTCAACAAGCGGAACTAAAACCATGAGTTTTGTTGGATCGTCCGTTGAAAAAGCGATGGACGGATCCACCATAAAGGTGCACGGATCTACCTTACCTGGATCCGTGAGTCGCACCTATGGCGAAAAAGGGACAGAACATGTTTTTAGTCCACCTATGTCTTCTAGATTGAATTTTGTTATTACTAGGAAGAAACTAATACATAATAGCATTGATGAGTCAAAGAAACCATCTTTAAAACCTTCACTTAAAAGCGGCATAGGTTATGTCAAAACCGAGTCTAGATCGAAAACACCTCCACCTAGAAGAAACATCTCTTCTTAACCAAGATACAACACACCTCAATCTAGAAGAAACTCTAGACAACCAATTCATCAAAACTTCTACCCTATGAATTAGAATAACCAACAAAATCAAGGCTTTGTACATATGAGAAATTGTATCCCATTTCAATATCCCAATCAATTGCAACAAATGTAAGGGATGTACAACACTAACATTTTCGGACCTATGAGATATTGGGACCAAACGCTTGAATTTGTCTTTGTTGAAATAGGTATGTTTGAGAACATGCTTGGAACCAGATGAATGGATCAAAGATAGTGGTTGCTCCAAACATATGACCGGTAACAAGAGTTTGTTCTCTACCTGCAAAGCATACGACGGAGGTAATGTTGTTTTTGGAAGTAACTTAAAAGGAAAGATCGTAGGCAAAGGTACGATCTCTAATGACTTTCTTACTATATCTAATGTTGAACACGTAGATAACTTATCATTTAACTTACTTATTGTTGGTTAAATTTGTGACAATAAGTGTCAAGTCTTATTCACGGAAAAAGGTAGTGAAATAATTAAAGATGGTAAAATCATAGGAAACGGGATTAGGAAAAAATGGGTTTATACTTGGGATACTTAAGATATTAGGAAATAAGTCTCAAGACAAATTATGTCTTGCCACGGTAGTGGATAATTCTACCTTATGGCATAGAAGACTTGGTCACGCAAATATGCGTTTAATTCAATCGTTGCCATCCAAAGAATTAGTTAGAAACTTACCTAAGCTAAAATATGATAAACATGTTTGTGATGCTTGCAATTGGGAAGTCAATCCAACATGCAATGTCAAAAGCTAAAAATATGGTTCCACTAAAAGTGTTATGAGAATTGATTACAATATTGACTTAATTGGGTCCATCGGCAATTAAAAGCTATGGAGGTAATCTATACACCTTAGTTGTAGTAGATGATTATTCTAGGTATACATGGACTAGATTTCTAAAGACTAAAAATGAAGCTTTTGAGAAATTTAAAATATTAAGTAGGAAAATTTAAAACCAACTAATGTATTTTTATATATAAACTATTAGAACGGATCATGGTCGAGAATTTGATAATGAAGTACAATTCGGAGCTTATTGTGATGCACAAGGCATTACTCATAATTTCTCTTCTCCACGTACTCCACAATCAAATGGGGTAGTAGAAAGAAAAGAAATAGAACCTTACAAGAGATGTCTAGGACTATGCTTAACGAACAAACTATTCCATAAAAGTTTTGGTGTAATGCCGTTGATACGTCAACTTACATACTAAATAGAATATTAATTCGACCAATACTAGGAAAAACCCCTTATGAAATATTTAGAGGTAGGAAACCCTCTTTAGAATATTTTAAAGTATTTGGAAGCAAGTGCTTCATTTTGAATACTTAAGACTATCTAACCAAGTTTGACCTAAAGTCATACACAGGTGTTTTTCTAGGGTATTCTCAAAATAGTAAAGCTTATGTAGTATTAAATAAACATACAATGAAAGTCGAAGAATCACTCGACGTGACATTCGATGAAAGTCTTCCTCCTACCAAATTATCAACATTGGTTGATGATGGTATTGGTGAAGAAGAAGCCATTAAAAGGAATACCAAAGTAGTAAATAATAATAATGAAGAAGATGAGTCGATAGAAGTTGACGAAATCGTTAACATTAAGGAGTCCAAGAATCATCCACTAGATCAAGTCATAGGAAATCTTAATCAAAGAACCTTAAGATCTCAAGCCCAAAATCATAGTAATTTTTTTGTTTTATATCTACAATAGAACCCAAAAATGTCAATGAAGCATTAAAAGATAAAAAGTGGTTTAGCATGCAAGAAAGAACTAAATCAATTTGTGATCTATTGATTGATATGTGGGGTAAAAAAAAATAATCACATATCAACTTTCCTTATTAAAATGAGCTTAAATTATCATTAATATATGAAAAATACATTGTATATGTGTGTTTTGTGAATTATGTCTTGTAGGTAATGGATATATCAAAAATGGACAAAAAACAGAGCAAAATGGACAAATCCGAGCATGAGATTGGAAAGAGTGCGAGAAAGCAAAGCCGAAGGCGTATTTCTTTTAATGGGCCAACCCGTACCCATTTCATGGGCCGGGTCAGCCCATTATCAATTGAATGATTAAAACTTAAGCCTGAATCATAAGTCCAATTCAAATCCTTACAAATCCATTATCCTTATCCAGGTCCAAGCCCAAAACCATAACCGGGTCCAAAGTTAACCTTCTAAAACACAGGGTCAAACATTACTATTTATCCCCTTCCCTCCCTCGTTTTTACATTACAACAGCAAGAAACAAACAGGGTAAATCCACATATCAATCCACCACACGCTCAAATCCCTTCTAGAAGATCTACATGGAAAAGACTTGCATCATTTCCCTGCCACGTTGGTAATCCTAAGCATTTCTATTGGCTAGTGAAACGTGGAAGAGGATCAGGGGCTCAAATGACGATTAAGAGTTTGTTATGATCTAAGGGCTGTGGATGGATGATGAGGACGCTCCTCAAGGCCTAGAAGCTTCACATTATCACTATAAATATGGATGCAATCACATAGTTGGAGGCATGTAGTTTTTAGTAGCTTATTAGAATAGCTTTAGCTTATTTTCAGCTTAATGTAATGCTTTTAATGTGATTTCCTTTTTAGAACCTTGTAATCTCTTTATAATCAATAAAAGTTTCAGTTTTGTTTAAATTGTGTTTTAAATTCATACTTAACTTTAATACAAATCCGTTTAAGATGTGTTTTAAATGTACTTAATAAGCTCAATAAGCTCTCATTTCCTAATAGAGCTATCAACATTTATTAGTTAAGCTTGTTTAAAGCTTAACTGAATAAGCTTATCACTTAAATAACCTCAAAAATCAGTTAAGCTCAGAAGTGGATGATAAGCCAGATTTGGATGGGCTTGTTGGACTTTACCAGCTTGTTTTCAACAAGCTAGAGCTTGTAGATAAGCTCTTAAAAGTATTTAAGCCCTTGTTTTGAGCAACGGGCAAGGTTAGTTTACTTTTATTGATTTTAGCTTACTTTCTTATTTAGCTTAATTGTTTGCTTATTTTGCGCTTATTAATGTTTGAATATGCTTACTATGTTTCATATTAGCTTATTATGTCTTAAGTTTCTAGTTTAAACCATTAGAGTTAGCATTATTTTAGTTTTAGTTAAAACTGCTCATTTAGTAGTCATAATAGCTTATTGGTTTAGCTTATTGCTTAGTGCTTATTTCCATAAGATCTATGCTTATTTGTCCTTAGTATTGATAGTTCATCCTCTGTTTTTAATAATCAAAGCTTATCATAGTCTGATTTAGCTTAAAAATGGTTTCTAAAAGTTTAAAGGGGTGTTTGGGATAAGCAGTCTTAACAATAGTTAAGACTGCTAAGGTTGTTCTTGGTAGTTTAATCAAATTTGTTAAGCTTTAATCTAGTTTTAATATTAGTATTAATAAGTTTAGAATAAGCTTAGTTTAGTTTAGGAGTTTGTGTTAGCAAATTTTCAAGTCTGATAGTTCAATAGGTTTTTAAACAGCTTATTTGTTAAATTTTGTTAATAATATATTTGAGATGTGGTTGTTGTGCTCAATTTTGAGTTTCTAAATCATTATATTACAACTGTTTTGAGTCACAACTCTTTGGAAAAACCTTTTGAGATCTTAAAACCAAAAAAATCAGTCAAATAGTGCTATTTCATGGTTATTGCAGATCAAAATATGGTTAGATTCTAGCTTATCTTAGGTTAAATTTGATTAAGTTTAGCTTATTGTAGTCTAATTTGAATCTGTTTTAAGCTTTTAGCCTTTTATTTTGCTTATTAAGTCTTAAATTTAAGCTGCAAGTTTGCATTTCATCTAAAAAAAGTCCATAAAAGAAGTTAATCTGTCTTTTTAGCTGCCTTTTCTAGCTTATTTCTTTATCTTATTTGCTTGAATTCAGCTTATTTTAGTCATTTGAGTCTAGGTCTTTATCTGATTTTAGTTTTTAGCTTTTTCCAAGTGCTTATTTATTTCCTATAAATAAGTTTAGAATGTTTGACTCTAAATGTCCTTTAAGTCCCTTTTAGAGTATGCTGTCTTAAGGCTTTTGATGCTTTTTAGCTTAACTTGTTTGCTTATTTTTAATCATAAGTGCTTATTAGGTTTAGGTGTTGATCTGTTTCAGCTTATTTGTGTTTCTTATTGCTTAATGAGTCTTTAAAAGTCCAAACAATTTAGCTTATTACTTCAAAAGCTTAAAAACCAAAACTGTCACTTTTGATTGCTTTTTTTCTAGCTTATTAATATGTTTCAGCAATAAGTCCATTTATTAAAGTTTTTTAGTTTAGCTTATTCTATAGCTTTTTCAAAAAGAAAATAAAATAAAATATTTTTCAAAAAGGGACAGTCACAGGACTCAAACGTGTGACCTCCCTTACACAACACATAAACCTTAACCACTGCGCCCTTGGGTCTTTTCTGTCATACCTTTGCACCATTTAATTCTTAAGCTTAGTTTAGTTTTAGCTTATTCAGCTTATTTGATTTTTCAGCAGCTTAAGGTTTAACTTTTTAGAGTTGTTTTTCTTTGTAAACCTTAAGGTTAGTGTCTAGTATTTTTAGAAAATTTCTCAAAATTTTAGGATTAAGTTTAGTATTTTTAATCTCATTTTTAGTATTATTTAGTTTAAAAAATAATTTTAAATAGTTTAAAAATTCAAAAAAAAAATAATTTTTGTGTTTTAAAAAATAGTTTAATGCATTTTAGTTTAGAAATTTGCATTTTGAGTTTTTAGAGTTTAATTTTGTCATTTTTAGTTAATTAGTTGGTTTATTTTAGTTATTAATTAGTCTTAATTTGTTTTAAATGTCGTTAGATTTTTAAGTTGTCTTAATTAATAGATTAGCGTGCCTTTAGGTTTTTTTTTGTTCATTTATTTTTTTTTTTCCTTTGCATTATTAGATTTAGATTCTAAAATCCAAAATATCGATTATTCAAGCACGTGATCACAAACCGAACAAGATTTTCAATTCACGCTTCGTCGAGATACGACATCCGGGAGATAAAATATTGTTTGTCCTCAAACAATTTTTATCAAACGGGATACTCTCTATACTATTACTTATTTGGTATTTAGTTATATATATATATATATAAAATACTATATATATATATATATATATATATATATATATAAATAAAATTATATATATATTATTGACTATAAATATTCAAATCAAGTTTTTGGCGCCGCTGCCGGGGAAGTGTGTTACGATTATCGCGTTGAGGTTTGAAGATTAGTGCATTGAAGACCCTTCCTCGTGAAGTTATCGTTTTTTGTGAATATATATTTTACATTTCTTTATTATTTTTATTTTCTTTTATATAAAATTATAAAAATACAAAAATATTTTATTTTTCTCGATTTCTTTTTATAGATTTATTAAAACATCAAAAATACTTTTCTTAAAGTATTTAAAATACCAAAAAAAATTAAAAAAACCAAAAAATAAATCGTTTGTGCAATTGATTTTAATTCGGCTCACCTTTAGTTTAACAAACAATAAGAGAGGTATAAGGTGGTTGATCCTACGAACTTCAACCCGAAAGGAGAAGGTTTTTAAAAACGTCATCGTGCTTCCCGCTTCTTCACCCCTAGCTATCTTTGTGCGTTTTCTAGAGAGCTACCGTGCACCTTTGACTATCGATTCCAAAAATATTTTTATTTTTATTATCTTTATAAATATCTAAAAATATTCTCCTTTATCCTCTTATTTCGTTTAATTCTTCGACATGTCTTCGTATAACCATTTTGGTTGCTCGTGGTGTGGAGGTCCGTTTAACGGTGGAAATTGTCGACGTTGTACCAATGTGAGATTCAGGTCGAGTTGAGACGATTTGATATGTTGTAGTTGGTTATATTGGCATGTATCAAGACTTATGCGCTTTAATATAGTTGTATATTATGGAATTATGAAGATTTTATATTTTTTGTAAAAACTAAAATATTTTTTTAAAAAAATAAATTTTCGTCAAGACCGGTTCCTATATAGAAACTGGTCTTTTTACCCTATAATAGAGACATGTAGACATCGATTGCGACACCGGTTCTTACTAGCGAACCGGTTTCGATGCTCATATTAGATACCGGTTGTGGAACCGGTTTCTATATGTTTTCGTTATAGAAATACCCCCCGCCTAGAGTGGTTCTAAAACCACTCTCCATGAGCCATTCTAACCGGTCTCTATAAGACTTTTTGTAGTAGTGGTTTTGTCTTTTTGTGGGGACTTCTGTTGACCATGAGTTGACTTTAGTTGACCTTTGATTGCAATCTCCCGGCTCTTGTACACTCAATTCCGTTCCCGTGTCCGTGTTTGTCCGGTTTTGACCGTTTTCTTTAGATTTTTGCAATATCCGTACCTACACAATCACAAAGACAAAACAAGCAATATACAAGCATTTAAAGCATAATTTTGTCTTTTTAGGGCCATTTTTGATATAAAATGGATATGTGTTTTCACACATATCAGAAGTCGATTAAAAAAGCTTCAAGGTTGTAAACCCTAGTACTAGTGAAGAGTACTCGTATTATTGATCTAATAATATTGAAGAGTTTGGTTATATCTTTGTTTATTCACAATTACTGTTTTATTCATAATACTTTTAGATATTAAGGTGTAGATTCTGCATACACTTTAGTATACATACAAAGTTTATACAACAAGTTATTTTGGATTTATTCAAGGTAATTTAACCTTAGACAAGCTAAGGAATCGATTAAGGATTGGGATCAACAAGTGGTATCAGAGCTTTTGCTTTGAGAAACTTTGATCTAGAAGTCATGGAATTTGAATTTGCACATAGTAATACTACTGCTAAGCTACCCATACTCAAAGTAGGTGAGTATCAGATATGGGTGATAAGAATCAAGCAGTACTTCCAGGTACAAGACTATGCTCTATGGGAGGTCATAGAGAATGGTAACTCATGGGTATCTGTACCACAAACAGCACAAGAGAATGGTACTTTAGTTACAAAGATGTCAGTACCTGTAATTGCTAAAGAAAAGACCAACAAAAAGAATGATGTGAAGGCTAGAAGCTTGCTACTCATGGCTCTTCCTAATAAACATCAACATACTTTCAGTCAGTACAATGATGCTAAAACAATGTTTGCTGCTATCGAAATACGATTTAGAGGTAATGAAGCCACTAAGAAAACACAGAAGACACTTTTAAAGCAACAATATGAAAATTTTAGTTCATCAAACACATAGTCTCTTGACTCTATCTTTAACAGGCTCTAGAAGATTGTTAGTAGGCTTGCAATTTTGGGTGTAGTCATCACTCAAGAAGACTTAAATTCAAGATTTTTGAGTATCTTGCCCCCTGAGTGGAATACTCATGTTGTAGTCTGGATGAATAAGGCTGAAATTAAAACAATGAGCATCGATGATTTATGCAACAACTTCAAAATTGTTAAACAAAGTGTAAAGAAATCTATTAGTGCAAGTAGTGGTGCTCAAAACTTGGCCTTTATGACTGCTCTAAGCACTAGTAGTACTAATGATGTTAATATTGCTAAACCTGCATATGAAGTTAGTACTGTTAGCCTTAATGTTAACACTGCTAGTCCTCAAGTTAGTACTGCTAGCTTCAGTGATAATGCTGTGTATGCTTTCATGGTTGAGAATCCTAATGGTTCTAATCTCCTATAGCAGGACTTAGACCAAATTCATAAAGATGATCTAGAAGCAATGGATTTGAAGTAGAAGCTCTCTCTGCTAAGTATGAGGGCAAAGAGGTACTTTCAGAGGACATGCAAGAAAATTTTCATTAATGCTAATGATACTGCTGGGTATGATAAATCCATGGTAGATTGTTTCAACTGTCACAAGATAGGACACTTTGCTAGGGAATGTAGAGCACCAAGGAACAAAAAGGGTCAGTTTAAATATCAAGACAACACAAGGAAGCAAGGAAACAATGAAGACACATCTTTAAAGGCAATGTTGGCTATAGATGGTGTAGGTTTTGACTGGAGTGATATGGTAGAAGAACAGGTTCAGACAAACATGGCTCTAATGGCGTTTTCAGACTCTGAGGTCTACAATGATAAAACTTGCTCTAAAACTTATCTGAAAAACTATGAAAATCTTAAGAAACAGTGTGATGATTTGATTGTTAAGCTTAATCAAACTAAATTTACAGCAGCTACTTATAAAAGAGGTTTAGCAACTGTAGAAGAACAACTTATCACATATAGAAAGAATGTGGTTCTTTTTAGTGAAGAAGTTGTAGTTCTTAAAAGGGAAGTAGCTTGCAAAGACTATGAAATAAATGTGCTTAAAAGTGAGTTTGAAAAAGTTAAGCAAGAAAAAGAGGGCATTGAATTTAAAATTGAGAAATTTGATAATGCCTCAAAGAGCCTAAACAAGTTGTTAGAGAGTCAGATAACTGACAAAAGTAAAAAGGGTTTGGGGTATAATGTTGTTCCTCCACCTCATCCTTTAATCTATAATCGACCTAAAAAGCTTGATTTGTCTTATTCTGGTCTTGATGAATTCAAAGAGCCTGAATTCAAAAGTTATGGTTCTGAGGATAGTAAGCAAGAGTCTAACATTGTTTGTGATAAAAAATCAGATGATTCTAAGGAAAATTCTGATGACTCTTTGGTAAAAGAACAAGTATCAGAAGACACAAGTAGCTTTGTTGAGTCTTCACTTAATGTTGAAAAAGAAACTGTTTTTCTTGATAAAAAGATAGAGTTTGTCAAACCTAAAAATCATGAAAAACCAGTTAAAAAGTCAGTTAGGTATGCTGAGATGTATAGATCACAAAGTCCTAGGGGGAATCAAAGAAACTGGAATGGACAGATGTAAAACCCCGTATTTAAGGTCAATACTTATTTTGAACTTATAATTATTATCTAAATCATATATAATTCATTTTATTATTTTAACCAATTTTTATTAAAATCGTCGTTTTAATTATTCGTGATCCATGTTTAGAATTATTATTCGTCTCAAACTGTTGGGAATTATTCATTACTGACTTAGTACCATTAGGTATATACTTAGTACCGATAGTTATAGTTAGTACTCACAGTACAAAGTGTTAAGTACTGCTCAGATAGTTAGTACCGTTAGTATAAAATAGTTAGTACCGTTTAAGAGATATGCA